>VMDO01006113.1:65088-76517 GCA_007922755.1 Pedetes capensis | reverse complement strand
AAAGCAAGAAAATCATTGGAGCAATGGAAAATGGGAGAAAAGGAAAACTGAGAGGGCCAGTGTGGGAGGTCCACTATACTCCCAACACCTGGAGTTCCACAAAGGGAGAAGAGGAAAAATGAAGACAATGAAACCATCACATAGCATTTCAAGAGAATCTTTCAAAACTAGAGGCTATTGTTTTACAGATTGAAAACCTCCAGCAAGTACCTTGGGTTTAGCTCAGTTGGTGGAGTGGGGCTTCTCATATTCTGAGGCCCTGGCTTTGAGCTCTAGCACTGCAAAAACGGGAAAATGACCTGGCAGCCCACTCCCAAAACAATCAGTCATTGAAAACCCTGGCAATATCAAGGACATATAGAAAAATACTATATAGTAAAAGATAGAGAAGACTTGGATGGGAAACTTAGATGGGAAGGGGGGAGGGGGGTAAACATAGAGGAGGGTAAGGGGTAACCTATATGAATAATGCTTATCAAATTGCATATATGAAAAGTGTCACAATGAAAAGCATGTCAAAATGAATCGCATTATGATGTACATTAAAAATTTCTAATAAAAAATGTAAAAAAAAAAAAAAAAGAAAACCCTGGGAATAGTGGAGATGCACTGACATAGTGCCAGGTAAGGCACAGTGTTGGGGAGTGTTTTGTTCTGTTGTACATAGGGTTGCTGTGAGGTGGACTCTATTTGATGGCATCTAACAACAACAGCATCAAGTTCCTAGCACAATGGATGAAATTTTAGGGTTATTGTGAGGAAGGAAAGGACCCTACAAGCTTCCAGAGAGGAAAAGTTAGGCCACATACAAAGAACAGGGACCAGAATGTCTTGGGGATTTTCCAGAAGACTGGAAGCTGGAAGGCAGCATGGCAACATTTTTCCATTCTCAAGGAAAATTGTGACCAATGTAGACTCCAGGCTAGGGTTAGCTCAGTTGGTAGAGTGCGGTTCTGTGTATACTGAGGCCCGGGGTTTGATCCCCAGCACTGCAAAAATGGGAGAAGGACCTGGCAGCCCACTCCTGAAACAATCCTGAAACAATTGGCCACTGAAAACTCTGTGAATTATGGAGAAGCACTGACATAGTGCTGGGGTGGGGAGGGGAATTGTCTGTTGTACATAGGGTCACCATGAGTCAGACCTGACTTGATAGCAGCTAACAACAACAGAAATACCAGCAGGAAAGAGGGCACGCGTGAGGTTTCAGAGGGAAATAAGGACTCTAGTGGGAATCAGGTGAGAGGCCATTCCTGTTAGATTCTAGCAAAAAGTTCATCTGTAGTTTGCCCATATCCTATAAATTTGAGTGAGGCTAAATTCCAAAGTAATAGACTAATTACACTGGTGGAGGAAATTTCAAGACAGGACAGCATTGAGGTTGTTGCCATGGTGACTGGATGCCTTTACCCAGGTGTACAATGAGTATCCAGAGCAAAAAGGAGAGAAGAAAGACTTAGAAAATGAGCATTGTGATAAGAAAAGAAGCATGAACTTGCTTAAAGTCTTGGACAAAGCTGATACAGACAAAGTGGATGTAATTGCTGAAGAGATTAGCGAAAAGCCACACACTTTGTACTGAGACAGTAAGAGGAAGGGAGGCTTGAGGGACAATCAGGAATTGACCAGAGCCCACCCACTGAAGGTCCCAGGGTGTAAAACTGCAAGCCCGTCTGAAACACTTTCATTTAAAAAGAGGGATGGAGAGGTGCCCAGCTAGAAAAGGGGTGAGTACAGAAATGGTTTCGCACTTTGGGCACTGTAAGTCCTGGTGTCGCTCCACCATGCCTTCCTGCCATGATGGATGTGTTGTTCCTTGTTGTTAGGTACTGTGGAGTCAGGTCCAAGTCATAGAGCCTCTGTACAACAGAGGAAGCATTGCCTGACACTGTGCTGTGCCTGCTACTATGCCAGGGCTTCTCTGCTGTTCATAGGGTTTTCAGCGGCAGATTATTTCATGAGTAGGTTGCCAAGTCCTTCTCTCTAGCCTGCAGCACCTGGTGTTCCCAGGCTGTCTCCCATCCAAGGATCAACCAGGCCACCCCTGCTTAGCTTCCGAGATAAGTTGGGATCAGATCCCAGGCTACTATGGCTGCAGACCTAAGGCCATGAGTCAAACATAAATCTCTCTTCCCTTAAGTTATTCTGTAAGGTATTTTGTTACAGTGCCACAAGGTGGAAGCAGTTGCCTCCAGGAAGAAGTAAATGACCATGGTAGAGGGCAAAGGATGCCATTGCCCACAGCAAACCACTTGGCTCATTGAGGTATGTACCCTATAACTTTTCTAAAAATACTAAGTAACACAATCATTAGCTGGTGATGAGTCTAGTGATAAAGTGAATGAGTATCCAAGGGAGGTAACTTTGTTGTGGGTGGACGGGAAAGTCCTTGAAGAAAATGAAATTTGAGGCACAGGCAGCCTGAAAGACAAGTGCCAGCCATGGGAGAATCTGGGGAAAGGGGACTTCAAGCAAAGAGAACACCAAGTGCAAAGGGCCTGAGGCAAGAGCAAGCTTAGCAAGCTGTTGATAGCGACAAGAAAGGACAAAGAGGAGGAAGAGATGAGCTTGGGCAGATGGAGAAGGTCCATGTCATCAGGACTTGGACGGCTCTGAAAATGGCTTGGGTGTTTTCCTTTCCTTTCCTTTCCTTTCCTTTCCTTTTCTTTCTTTTCCCTCCCTCCCTCCCTCCCTCTCCCTCTCTCTCTCTTTCTTTCTTTCTCTCTCTCTCCCTTCCTTCCTTTCCCTTCCTCTCTCCCTCCCTCCCTTTCTCTTTCCTTCCTTCCTTTCGTCCTTCCTTCCTTCCTTTGTTTCTTTCTTTTTTCTTCCTCTCTTTCTTCATGTTTTGAGTCAGGGTCTTGCTACATAGCCCAGCCTGGCCTCCAACTAGTAATCCTCCTGCCTCTACCTTCTGAGTGCTGGGATTACAGGAGTGAGCCAGCATGCCCAGCAAGGGTTTGAGATGTTATTCTGAGCATCATCAGAAGTGTTTGGCAGTTAGCCAGGTACAGTGGCACACACCTGTAATCCTAGCGACTTGGAGGCTGAGGCAGGAGGATTGCAAGTTTGAGGCCAGAGGCAGCCTGTGTAACTTAGTGAGACCCTGAGTCAAGATTTTAAAAATGTGGGAGGTGTGTGTGTGTGTGGGGGGGGGGGGACTTCTCAGTATGTGTGAGGCCCTGGATTCAACCCACAAGTACTGCAAAAATAAATAAACAAATGAATAAATATATAAATAAATAAATGTTTAAAAATTAGTGTTTGGAAGTCCTTAAGTCAACCATGGTTTTTAAAAGATTTCCCTTTATAATGGTGCGCCTCCAGCATGCTAGACACTGAGCATTCTGTAGGTACAACATTAAGCTCATTTCACAATACAATAATTTACTGTACATTCTCAAGTCCAGTCCTCACCCTTTCAATAGTTTTAGAGGGCTATGACATCAGATGCCAGCATTCAAACGCCATCCACCAAGCTGCCTCCTCAGAGACTTGGCTGGCTGGTCAGGATCCAGGGGTCCTCAGCCCTCATCCTGCTTCATGAGTGACCAGAGAGCTTCCGAAAAAGAAACTGCCCTAATGTACCAGTGGGCTGGGATTTAGCTCAGTTGGTAGAGCGCTGAGCTGCAGTCTCTGAAGTCCAGAGTTCAATTCCCAGCACTGCAAAAATGGGAGAAGGACCTGGTAATCCACTCCCAAGACAATCCCGAAACAATCAGCCATTGAAAACCCTATGAGGGTCGCTATGAGTCGGATACTGACTTGATGGCATCTAACAACAACAACTAATGTACCGGTGGTTTTCGGAACTCCTTCGGTGACTCTGAAATGCAACCAGTGTTGAGAGTTGGAGGCTTTCTAAAAGTCACCCAAGCCCCTTGATGCCGTCCTTTCTGTCGCAGGCCACTGGGTTGGGGAGCAGCCTGGGCTATCCTTTGGCTCTTCCTTAGCCTCCATGTCTTTCCCAGAGCCTGGGCTTCCTGCCTGCCCCCAGCCATGACAGCCCAGGTTTCTCGCCGGTCTCTACTCTGCTGTTGGCCTCCAGTGGCTTGTTCCACCTCTGTCACCTTCCTTTCCTCACAATCTCAGCGGTCAGCCTCTGCCTCCCTCCCCAGCTGTCTACACCAGAGAAACCTGCCCACTGCTGCGTGGCTTATGCCTCCCAACCCCAGAGGTATAATGGGTGGGGAGGGGGAGAAAGAGCGCATGCATCCTGTCTGGAGAGAGGCTCCTGACCTCGCGTGCACCACTCACGTCTCTGAGCTTCTCCTCTTCTTGGTAAGTGGGGCAGGGATACCCATGGTACCTACCTCTCCTCGGCATCCTTGGAGACCCTGTATTATCGGACAGTTGCCAACCCTTCAGGATGTCAGGAAGTCCTGGTCACCCTGGCCTTTTCCTGGCACAAGGTCAGCCTGCTCAGGTCTTGCACTGACCTTGACCTATTTGCATAGAACGTTCTCCCCCCAGTTCTTGACATGCGTGATTCCTCTTTATCATTCTAGCCACAGCTCAAATATCATTAGAGTGACCTTCCCAAGACACCTGTTCAAAAGTGGCCACTGGACTTCCCAAAGTCAAAAACACCCTGTATCCTTGATTCTGTTTTGCTGTCTTCACAGCATGTAGCACCACCTCCAAATCTCTCTCTCTCTCTCTCTCTCTCTCTCTCTTTCTCTCTTTTTAAAATTGTTTAGCCGTGCTGGGGAGTAGAACCCAGGGCCTCACACATGCTTTTTGCAAGTGCTGCACCATCCTCCCAGCCCATTTTTTTACTTTTTTTTTGCTTTGCAAGTGCTGGACCACTGAGCTGCACCCCCAGCCCATTTTTGTTTTGTTTTGTTTTGTTTTGTTTACTTTTTGAGACAGGGTCTCGCTAAGTTACACAGACTGCCTGTGGTCTTGAACTTGTAATCCTCCTGTCTCCACCTCCCAAGCCACTGGAACTAAAGACAAGTACTACCATGCCTTGGGAGAAGGACCCGGCAACCCACTCCCAAAAATCAATCCACCATTGAAAACCCAATGAATAGCAGAGAAGCATTGACAATAGTGTTTCACCTGTTGTATGTAGGGTCTTTATGAGTCAGACACTGACTTGACGGCACCTAACAACAATAACTACTACCACACCTGACTCCTTTTTTTTTTTTTTTTTTTTTTTTTTTTGAGACAAGGTCTCAATGTGTGGCCCAGGCTGGCTCTGAACTCATTAGGTATCCTTGTTACCTTGTTTACTGGGCCACCTCTCTCACTGACCTTCTCGCGCCCCTAGGACAGAGCGCACCACACACGAAGCCCTGGACCCTGGTTGTGGATGAACGAATGCCTATAGCTGTGGAAGCGCAAAATGTCCGGTGTTTGCTGTGGCACTTTAGCAACTTTAGGCTTCTGTACACATGGATGGCTTTTCATTTAAAACGTCCCCATTGGGGAGCTATGTGTTTGCATTCTTAACTGTTTCCTTGAGCCTGGCCACAGCTCAGGTGACAGATGGCAGGGGACGGCAGATCTTGGGGGCAGAGAGAGCCTGAGATTACAGGGGGGCTGGGCAGGGCCCCTCCTTAGGCAAGCTGCAGGTGGCCTGGCCTGCAGAAAGGGCTCTCTGCCCGCATCGATTGACCTCGCACCTCCCACCCCAGCAGGCATTCCCAGCCACAGCAAGCGGGCCACTGGACAATGGCCTCGGAGGACTTAGAGCTCTTTGGCCCAATTTCCTGGTTGATGTGCAATTTGTAGATGAGAGATGTCCTCATTTCCTGTAACTAGAGGAAATGATGAAAAGGGAAAAAATAATGGGGCAAAAGTATTGAAGCACAAGAGATAAAGCGAAGTGGGAAAAAGAACAGGGACCTGGAGCTGGGAGGCAGGGAGGCTGAAGGGCGGGGAGCTGGGAGCTTAGCCATATGTTTTCTTCCAGAACCCATCCACGCTCACCCACCCATTTCCACCTTCCCCAGCTGCAGTGATCACCCCCAAACCACACTGCCCGTGAGCTCTGGCAGTGGTCAGATGTGAATGTCTGGGGCCCGGGCGTAACAGTGTCTTTTCCAGAAAGGGGAAGTGGGATGCCAATGCCAGCTTCCCCTTTCCCTGCTGGCCCAGCCCCAGGTCAGGTGGAGCCAGCTCCCTCCACCTCTGTTTCCTGGTAGCGGCTCTAGGCTGCTGTCTGTGTTACTCATTAACCAGGCACTAATATTTCTGTTTACCCATCTGTCGTCTTGCTTTGGGGCAGGGGCTCCAGATGAGCCCCAGAGCCCCAGAACTGGACAGCCACCCGGATGCTCTTGGACCAGGCCCAGCCAGCCACATTTAGCTGGTGTTTATTATGTCCGGAGCCCTGTGCCAGAGCCTTGCACTATCTGTAGCCAGGGAACGGGGAAATTTTCTCCGGGAGCGTGCGAGCTGCTTGCCATTTGAGGATAGGAGCTGATGATTACCACCTCTTGCCAAATGCACGCTCACTTTCCTCACGCTGGTAGAAATTAGCCCTGGGGGGAGTGCATGTGCCCAAGAAAACTGGCAATGGCTACAAGTTGGGTCTTCCATACATTCACCCCCTCACCACCCCATCTTAGCTCATCCCCCACTGCCCAGTGCCATTTGTTGGGCTGGGAGTGTTGCCCAGTGGTAGAATACTTGCCTAGCCCACACAAGTCCGTGGGTTTAATCCCCCATGCCATAAGGAAAAAGAAAATCCATCACTAAGACCTTTTGGCTTGGGCACAATAGCACACGATGTCATCCTACCAACTCCGGAGGCTGAGGAAGGAGGATTGTGCGTTTGAGGCTAGAGGGAGCCTATGCAACTTAGCAAGACTCTGTCTGAAAATAAAACATAAAACAGGGGCTGGGATCCAGCTCAGTGGTAGAGCACTTACCTAACATGCCTTGGGTTCAACTCCCAAGTACTAGAAAAAAAAGGAGGTGGTTGTTGAACATTTTCCAGTATACCTGTGGGATGCCCATTTACCAAGTAGATGCGTGGTAATTTGGAAGGCTGTCTTGGGGCTATAGGGTCCTTGGATAATCTTTTTGTTTTTTTGGAGGATGCTGGGGATGGAATCCAGGGCCTTGTGCATGCTAGGCAAGCACTCTGTCACTGAGCTGGACCCCCCTGCCCTTGGATGACCAGCTCTAATGAAAGAGGAAACAGCCCCTTTTCAGGGAGCTGCTAGTCGGGTGAAACCCCCGCATGTTTGCATAGGACTCTATAGTGTCTTAACTATCTTGCATATTATTGCCTTGACCCTAACCTTCAGTGGTAGGCATAGCTGCTGGAGTGACCTTCTTGAACTGGAAATCAGGGCTGGGGATGTAGCTCAATGGGAGACCATGCGACTCACATCCACAAGGTCCTGGGTTCAATTTCCAGCATCACACATAGACACAAAAGATACTATAGTTTTCGCAATCCTTAAGGCCTTTGGAGGGCTGGGATTTAGCTCAGTTGGTAGAGCGCCGCTCTGCAGTCTCTGAGGTCCCAAGTTCGATTCCCAGCACCACAAAAATGGGAAAAGGACAAGACAATTCACTCCTGAGGCAATCCCAAAACAGTCAGCCATTGAAAACCCTAAGAGGGTCACTATGAGTTGGATACTGACTCGACGGCACCTAACAACAACAAGGCCTTTGCATGAGTAGTTCCTGTTGCCAGCATGCTTTACCCATGAGCCTTTGCATGTTCAGCTGAACATCTTTGCCCTGGGGGTATCTTTACTTAGACCTCTTCAGTCTCCTACCCCACTCTCTCCCATGACCTTGTTTCTGCTCCTCTGTAGCTAGTTTCCATTCGCGACAGTCTGAAATGACCGAGATTGTGCATTTGCTTATGGGTTTCTTAACTGCTTTCCTCCACCAATATGGAACCCCAGCAGGTCAGGTACCTTGGCTCTTGTATACTAAGTATCCCTTTGTTGTTGTTAGGTGCCATCGAGTCGGTGTTTGACTCATAGCGACCCTACATACAACAGGCAAGATTGTTTCTCTGCTGTTCACAGGGTTTTCAATGGCAGATTGATTTTTGGGGGTGGGTTGCCAGGTCCTTCTCCCAAGCCTACAGTATCTGGTGTTCCCAGGCAGTCTCCCATCCAAGTACTAACCAGGCCTGACCCTGCTTAGCTTCCAAGATCTGAAGGGATTGGATGCCACAGGGATATGGTGAAAGTAATTGTTGTTGTTGTTAGGTGCTGTCGAGTCGGTATCTGACTCATAGCGACCCCCATAGGGTTTTCAATGACTGTTTCGGGATTGCCTTGGGAGTGGATTGCCAGGTCCTTCTCCCATTTTTGCGGCTCTGGGAATTGAACTCAGGACCTCAGAGACTGCAACGCAGCGCTCTACCAGCTGAGCTAAATCCCACCCCTGGTGAAAGCAACAGGTGCTCAGAAACTATCCTTTAAATTTTGAATTTTGATCTTTTCCAGGCTGTATGATCCTTTCTTGTGATGCCAGGCAGCCACAGCTCCCAGTCAGCCACGACAGCATCAGGGGAATCAAGTCGCTAATCTATTGTGTTGCTCAGCTGTGAAGTGTGATAGGTTTGTTGTTATTATTGTTACGTGCCATCCAGTCGGGCCCAATTCATAGTGACTCTATGCACAACAGAACAAAACACTACCCAACACTGTGCCATGCTCACAGTCTTTTCATGTTTGAGCCCAATGCTGCAGCCGCTATGTCTCTTCTCATTTTGAGGCAGGCCACATCAGCAACTGGAGGTCCCAGGGGCTTTACTCTATTCCTGCCATTAAGGTCAACTCTACTTTTAGGTGGCAACTCTTCCAGTCATTTCTTAACTGTCTTCCAGCCTGGGGGGCTCATTTTCCGGCATTATATTTAATAGCACTTTTCTGCTATTTATAGGGTTTTCAATGACTAATTGTTTCAGGAGTGAACTGCTGGGTCCTTCTCCCTAGTCTGTCTTAGTCTGGAAGCTCCACTGAAACCTGTCCACCATGGGTGGCCCTGCTGGTATCTGAAATACCAGTGGTGTAGCTTCCACCATCACAGCAACACACAAGTCCCCATAGCATGATAAGCTAACAGACACATGGTAGGCTAGATGTATTAAATATGTTTTTGACTTATGAATTTTTTTTTTGAGACAAGATCTTGTTATGTAGCCCAGGGTGGCCTTGACCTCTTGATCTTCCTACCTCAGCCTCCTGAGCGCTGGGATTACAGGTGGGTCCCACCACATGCAGCTTCTGATAGTCTGAAGTTACAATGTGTTTACTGGGACAACAGAGCCCATCATAAATCAAAGAGCGTCTGCAGTAGATAGCCAATCCATACTTGTTGAACAAATGAGTCACTAATTTCCCAGTGCAAGTGGGCTCGTATATCAAGTGACTTAACCCTTTGACTAACAACTTCAAGTCAAAACATATGACAATAAGTATTTTATACCAGAAACTCTTCATTACAATGAACAAAGCAAGAAAATGATTAGCAAAATAATTGGAATGTATAATATGAATTTGTAAAATACCCTTTCACACCACTTTGATTTCCTGTCAAAATTATACATACCTTTTTTTTTTTTCTTTTTTTAGGTACTTAGGGGTTGAACCCAGGGCCTTGCACATACTTTGCACGTACTCTACCACTGGGCCCAGCCCATTTTTTATTATCTTATTTTATTTATTTATTTATTTATTTATTTATTTATTTATTGGCGATACTGGGGGTTGAACCCAGGGGCCTTGCGCTTGCATGCTCTGCAAGTGCTGGACCACTGAGCTGCACCCCCAGCCCATTTTTTTACTTTTTGAGTCAGGGTCTCACTAAATTATGCAGACTGCCTCTGGTCTCAAACTTGCGATCCTCCTGCCTCTGCCTCCCAAGCCACTGGGATTACAGGGGTGCACCACCGCTCTTGGCTCCCATTTTTTATTTTTTATCTTGAGACAGAAACTTGCTAAGTTACACAGGCTTCCTCTGGCCTTGAACTTGCAAACCTCCTGCCTCAGCCTCCCGAGTCTCTGGGATTACAGGTGCGCATCACCACGGCTGGCTCCACATTGTCTTTTTGACTATGTGTTCCAATGGTAGTCCAAGATTAATGAAGGTCACGTATTTATAAGTGAGTAGCTAAAGCTTCACCTGCAGCTGTAACACTGGCGTCTGATCCTGTCAGATGTCAGAAGCTAAGCAGGGTAGGGCCTGGTTAGTACTTGGATGGGAGACCACCACATGCTGTAGGCTTGGGAGAAGGACCTGGCAACCCACTCTCAAAAAACAATCAGCCATTGAAAATTCTATGAGTAGCAGAGAAGCACTGACAATAGTGTTTCGTCTGTTGTACGTAGGGTCACTATGAGTTGGACACCAACTCAACACCTAACAACAACAACAGCTAAAGCTTCCACCTGAAAGTCTCAGACCAGCTCTGGCAATTTTCTTATTACCATACAAGAAGCAAATTGACTTCATTTTGTACTTGGTTAGTCACAGTAGCCACATGGCTTAAGGAATATAAGTGTGGGAGTTGGAAGGGGTTTGGCAGTAGCTGGATCTCCTGTGTCCAAGGATGCATGCTCTCTGCCTTCCACGCCGGTGTTCTGGGAAATCAGGAAGCGACTGCCTTGCTGGGGTGGTATGTGTGTTTAAACAGCCCCAGCTGTGTGAAATGTGTCTTCTTGTCCTGATCTTTGCTCTTTCCTGTCGGCTATACAGAATGCATCCCCATAAAATGGTCCTTATCGTGTTCCGGCCACATAGACACAGCCCTGCATTCTCTCACTTCCTTCTGTGTCAATGGAAAAAAAACAGGCATTTTGGAGCAAGAAGACCTGGATTCAAACTCTTGCTTACCTATTAATCTTGGAAAGTTATACCAACCCTCTCTGACTCCTTCTCTAGCACAGTGCTTGGCATTTAATCTGCTCTATTATTATTATTACTATTTTTTATTATTTTAAAATTTTTATTTATTTATTTATTTATTTATTTTTGCGGCACTGGGGGTTGAACCCAGGGCCTGGTACTTGCATGCTTTGCAAGTGCTGCACCACTGAGCTGCACCCCACCCCATTTTTTTTTACTTTTTGAGACAGGGTCTTGCTAAATTATGCAGACTGCCTCTGGTCTCAAACTTGCGATCCTCCTGCCTCTGCCTCCCAAGCCCCTGGGATTATGGGCGTGTCTTATTTTACTTTTTTGAGACAGGGTCTTGCTATGAAGCCCAGGCTAGCTTTGAACTCTTGATCCTCCAGAGTGCTGAGATTATAGATGTTTGCCAGGCATGCTAAGCTTTGTTATCATTATATGCTTTCAAATCTCCAAAACATTTTGGTTAATTTTTTTTTTTTTTTTTTTTTTTTTTTTTTTTTTTTTTTTTTTTTTTTTTTTTTTTTTTTTTTTTTTTTTTTTTTTTTTTTTTTTTTTTTTTTTTTTTTTTTTTTTTTTTTTTTTTTTTTTTTTTT
>VMDO01006113.1:52204-64988 GCA_007922755.1 Pedetes capensis | reverse complement strand
AGACTGCTTGTGGTCTCGAACTTGTGATCGTCCTGCCTCTGCCTCCCGAGCTGCTGGGATTACAGGCATGCATCACTGCGCCCAGTCATTTTGACTAATTTTTTAGGACTTAATTCACTGAGTCAATGTCCTTACAAATGTCCTAAACATGCTACTGATCAGACCTAAGTGGAGCAATGTTATCAACTTGCTTAAATTCTGTTTCTTTTAATGCAACATAAACTCAATTTCTTGGAAGCTATAATACATCACAAATTCAAGCTGAAACAGCTCCCAAATATTCTCATGTATTCCTCCCAAGGCATCCTACAGTTGGCTCCTAATGTATTATTTCTTGGAGTTTTGGGTTGTTTTTGTTTTTGTTTTTGAGAGAAGCTCTTGCTATGTAGCTAGACTGGCCTGGAGCTGCATATGTAGCCCAGGATGGCTCAAACTCAGGAGCCTCCTGCCTCAGCCTCCTGAGTGCTGGGATTCCAGGTGTGCACCACCACACCTGGCCATTGCCAGTATTTTTAAGTGTTTACTTATATGTGGGCTAAGGTGTAGCTCCGTGATAGAGCATTTGCTTAGCATGTGCAAGGTCCTGGGTTTGATTTCCAGGACTGAAAAAGAAAATCTTAAGTTTTTACTTATATTTCTTTTAAGTGAGGGTACCCTAGTATTTCACATGAAACCACATCTTAGAACAAATTGATACTGTATAATTTCTCTGTAATTTTACATCTATAATCATTTTTATTGGAAAATTTTAATGTACAACTTAATGTTTTTCATTCTGACATGAGTTTCATTGTGACATTTCCATATATGGGTTTCATTGTACATTGCACAGATAAGTTCCTCCTTACCCTCTTGTGCACCTCCTCCCCTGTCCCCCCCTCCCCCAAAGGCCTCTCTTCCACTTGCATGTCTTTTTGTGGGAATATTTTTCTATATATCCTTGAATCCCAACTATGTTTAAGGTTGAAACTTTTTCTGTAGTGATCTATTTTTTTACATTGTCAGTAATATTACATGAATTTTCTAGCCCATTTGTATTATTACCATTCTTTGTCGTGATCAATTTTTTTTTTTTTTTTTTGATGCTGGGGATTGAACCCAGGGCCTCTTGGAGGCTGAGCATGCACTCCACTACAGAGCTACACCCTCCCACTGTGGCCACGTCTGACTCTTCAGAAGCATCCTGGGATGCAAACCTTATCTTCATCACGATGGTTCAGAAATGGGGGCTGGAGGATGTGATTTGCCCTGGTCACCCAGCAAGTAAGACATGCCAAGGCTGATGTCAGGACTCTTAGGACCCTGGCCCAGCCTTCTCTGTGAGAAGGAAACCAGAAAATGAGCTTTCTGTTGGGTGGGAATAGTAAAGAAAGGCTTTCTGGAGAAAGTGAATATTGAAGGGGGTTTTTATATAAAGGAGAAGAAACAAGTGATCAGAAAATGGGGGAGAAGTCATGAGTCTATATCTGAAGGAATACAAGTCAATATACCATGGAGATACCTGCTCATCCATGTTTATTGAGGTATTATTCACAATCACCAAGATATGGAATCAACGTAGGTGTCCATCAACAGATGAGTGGATAAGGAAATTGTGGTATATCTACACCATGGAGTTTTATTCAGCCATAAAGAAGGACAAAATTATGGCATTCACTGGAAAATGGATGGAACTAAAGATCATCATTTTAAGCAAATTAAGCCAGATCCAGAAAGATAAACATCATGTTTTCTCTCATATGTGGATGTTAGACTTCAATATATATTCATTATTAAAACATATAGATCATGAAATCAGACAGGATTTAACTAGGGACTGACAAATGGATTAAGGAAAAGGGGGAGGGGAAAGAAGAAAAAGTAATGGGAGAAAAAAAATCACATATGTTGCCCATATGGCAAAATCAGGAGATAGATAGATAGATAGACAGACTCACAAAAAAGACAGGCAAGTGGAAAGGAGACCATTGGTGGGGAGGGAACGGGTGGGGAGGAGCATCATGAGAGGGGAAGGGGGAAGTAAATGTGAGCGATCCACAATGGAATGCATGTATGGAGATGCCATAATGAGATCCGTTAAGTTGTACATTAAGATTACCAATAAAAAAAGAAAACAGAATGAGGTGGAGGTGAGCTGGGAGGTGTATGCAGAGAAGGTCTCTCAGAAGAATGATTGGGGATTGAGCTAAGACAGTAGTTCCTACTTAATCACCTTGTAAATCTTACCTGCCGTGACTTCACCCCTAGAGATTCTGTCAGTAGGTTTAGGTGGCTGTCTGTATTATTTTCACATCTCCATCTACAACTTTTTGTTTGGTTGTTTGGTTGTAGAGATAGAATCTTGCCATATAGCCCTGGCTGGCCTTGAGCGTGCTATGTAGGCCAGGCTGGTCTAGATTTTCAATCCTTTTGCCTCAGCCTCCCAATTACTGGGATCACAGGCGTGTGACACCACACCCTGCCTCTCCCCTGTCACTTTGATGTATGGCCTGGGTTGCAAGCTATGAGGCTGGGGGCTGGAAAGTTAGTTGATTCAACTACAGAATGGTCAAGAGGTCTTTCCTGTGGAGAAATGAGTTAGGCAAGTAGAATTGGATAGGGAGAGAGGGCAGACAATAGGCTAAGGGATGATATGATCTGAGTTCCTGGGAAGAAACGTTTTGATGACAGGGAGCTGCAGGTTTCTGAGGAGTCAGGAACGTGGTTTAAGTCTCTAAGATTGACAGCTCTGGGCCCCCCACAGCTGCTTCCTGAGTCCATTTTTCTCTAGTCATCAGTCTAAACAGGATTCGCTCAGCCCTCTGGCTTGCTCCACCCCCACTACATCTTCACCTGAGAGGTTTCTCGGATCCCCGCGGCACCCCCTGCTCCCTCAACTGCCGCACCTGGCCCTCCCCCTCACACCTGCCCTCCCTGGGCTTGCAGAAGTGTTACAAAAACTGTGGACACTCCTTTCAGAGTTTCATTGTCTTTATTGTCAACGTGCCAGACCAGATTGCTATGTTCTGGGCTAGCCAATGTCCATCTTGGATGGATGGGCACCAAGCCACACCCCAGCCTGCATGAGACACCATGAAGGGTAAAGGTGAGACCTGAACCTCACATAGCTCCCCATTTAACGGAGAGAGACAAGACAACATGTTTACACAAACGGGGTACTTGACAAAACAACAGGTCAAACTGATACAGCGAAACCCAGGTCGTTAGCGATCTAACCTCTCAGCCCTCTGTCTAGTCCCCTTGGCTCAGACCCTTTCTGAGACTTCTCTGTCATTTAGCATTTCTCTTCCAGCTCTTTCTGTTAGCTTCTTTCTAGCATCAAGAGCCAGACCAGTCTCTAGGTGCTTCTGAGCTTGTAGCAAGATTGCTTTAGGTCTGTTTCCGCCAGGTCATCCATCCCCAGACACTAACCACCTCACAAGGTCCGAATTCACATAGCTGCGTTGCTTCTGAGACCCTGGTGGCCCTGGTGGCCCGCCCGTGTCTTCTTGCATCCTTGAGTTATGGTCATCGGGAGGCAGGGATGCCAAGGTGGGAGAGAGGTTTTTACTAAGTCCCCGTGGTGGATTAGGCTTGAAGAGTCCTATCTGTGGGACCCTCTTCCCCAACACTGCCTGACTCCTGGGTCACCCAGGAGCCCCTGAAAGTCCAGGGAAATTGCTAGTCGGTGGTGAAGTCTGAACTGGGCATTCCCTCTGCTTGACTCGTGCCCCTGTCCCCGCTGGTCACCTCTGGGGTCTCTTTGGCTTTGCGTCCCAGCAGGGAGGACCCGCGGTGGAGCAGCAGCTGCAGGCCTTTCCGGAAAGTCCTGCGCACCACGGAGGAGGAGAAGTAGAACAGCAGGGGGTCGAGACTGGCATTGAGCGAACTGAACACCACCGCCTCCACCCGCCACGGGGGGCTTTGCCCCAAGTAAAAGCCCACCAGGTGGGACACGTTGTACGGTCCAAAGCACAGCAGGAAATTGAGGAGCGTCACCACGGCCAGGCCCACGGCCCGGCGCCGCCTCTGGCTGCCCACGTGGGGCTGGGTGAGCATGATCCACACGAAGCGCCAGTAGCAGAAGATGGTGACCGCCATAGGGATGAAGAAGAGGACCAGGCACAGCTCCAGCCTCACGGGCAGCACCACGTCCAGCTGCCCTTGGGTGAAGTTCTCGTAGCAGGTGATCCTGCTCCCGTTTCCCCACTGCTCAGTGGCGTTCAGGTACTGCACGACGAACACGATGGTGCAGTGGCCGAAGGACATGATCCAGGCCACCAGCGCGGCGATCACCCCATACAGGGGCCTGCGGGACAGCTTGTACTGCACCGGGAAGGCCACGCCCAGGTAGCGCTCGATGCTGATCCCCGCCAGCAGCCACGTGCTGCAGTAGATGCTGCTGTAGAAGCCGAAGCCCGTGAGGGCGCAGACGATCTGGGGCAGATACCAGCGGAAGTTGGACGCGGCCTCGATGATCTTGAAGGGCAGCAGCAGCAGCAGCAGCAGGTCGGCCAGGGTCAGGCTGAGGAGGAGGATGTGCACGGGCGCCGGCTGGGGCTGGCGGACCCGCCCCACAAAAGCCCGCAGCGCCAGGAGGTTGGCAGGGAGGCCGGTGACGAAGATGAAGATGTAGGCAGTGAGGATCAAGGAGCTGTGCCAGTTGAGCATCATTCTGCAGGAGGATGGAAAAGGACAGGGTCAGGAGGCCCCACTCCCAGCCGACGGACCCTCCGGCTGGCGTTCAGAGTGTGTACATCCGAGTCTCTCCTGTCCCCGGGCCAAAGCCGGCTCCTGCCACCTGGCAGAACTTCCCAGAGCAATTATTGACTTTGCTTTGGGCGGGATATTAAGCAGCGGTTATTACGTGTGCCACCCTGCGTCTCTGGGGGAGACCGGCCCGTTGGCTTCCCCAGGGAATTCCCCGGCCTGCTTCCTGAGCCTTTTCCCTTCCAGCCTCACCCACAGAGGAAGTGGCTGGTATCCGTTTCCAGCTTCACTGCAGGCCCTGCGGGAGAGGAGGGCACAGCAGCCGGGAGAAGGCTGGCAGGTGCCAGGCAGGCTAAGGAGGCTCCCCAGGTGCCCAGCCCCCCAGCCCAGCTCCCTACCTTCTTGTCCTCTCCTCTTGCAGAGCACAGATTTTCCTCTACCTCGTTCACCTCCGAGCAACCATCCTGCCAAAAGTGGGGGGCCCAGAGGAGTGGCGGGGGAGGAGGGCTGGACCAGTACCATGCTTTTGGGGTCTGTCCCCAAACCACTGTAGACACCTTCGGAAAAGCCCACAGGCCACATTGGCCCCGGAGCCTGGTGTTCTGATGATAAACAGAACGCTGCTTCTTCCGGGGTGACTCAGTTTCCACTTGCTTGGTAACGCTGTCTCACCCTTCCAATCCTTTCGAGATGCGGGGGACTGTGCTTCCTTGTCCCACACATTAGCTCCTGCTTCGGAGTCTGATCCTCACATTTCAGTGGCTGACAGACTCCCTGCAGCCCCACGTCCCCTTAAAGTCAGTCCTGGCATCTGGTCCCAGAGCACCAGCGCTAAACTGCCTGCCTTGCCTTGACTGTGCTCCCCATAGACGGCTTCTTGGGGTTCGTCTCAAAGCAAGGTCTGGAAGCTGCTGGGAGAGAGGAACAGGGCTTTAGCCACTCCTCCCCATTTCACACAGGAAGAAACTGCAAGGGACCTGGCGGTGGAAAGCTTTTATAGCGGCCCGGATCACGTGACCAGAGTGAGGCAGGGCAGGACTTGAGCGCGCTTTCCTCCCAAACCCAAAGCAAAGGGCCGCTGCTCCTCTCTGGATCCTCTCTCCCTGGAGATCTGACATTCAGACAGTTTTTCTGCCCCTACTTCCTGTCTTTTTTTTTTTTTTTAAACCCTAGAAATCTTTTCTACTTTGCAAGGCCAATTCTTTCCTCTTTTCTGGGCAGTTCTCTTCTGCCAATGCCTAGAATGTCCCCTTCGTTCTCAGAAAAGAGGCCTCCTGTTTCTTTTTATTCTTCTCTCTTCTCCTTTCTGTATGGCTGCCTGCCCTTTACCACGACAAGTTTCCTTTCACCTCTCTGGGGCAACAGATTGACCCCCTAGCATGTGTCTTGGCGGAGTGGAAAGTGTGGGATGTAGCGTCCTGCAGAAGCGGGCTGGAGTCCAAGGCCCTTTAGTGGGGCTTTGGGGCCGATCACTTTGGTGAACTTTCGTTCCCTTTTCTGAGTGAACCTGGGAATCCTGACAGCGTCGGGTGTCCCTGAGGATTTGGTGAGATGGCGAATATAATGCGTACCCAGCAGGGCACTTGGTGGCTGTCCATACGGGATTTTCCCCAGCTTCATAGACAGTAAGCCATTTGATTCAGGATTTGGAGACTCACGGCACAGATGTGCCATCTTACTTGGGAATCCAGGAGGCTCCAGTTCGGATACCCACCTGGCTCTTTGCAGGGGTTGGTGCTCAGCAACATTGCTACCCTCCCCTGGATAGTTCCTCTTCTTTGGGCTGGATCCCCTTTGTCCTTTTCTCTCTTCTCCCCTCTCTGACTTGTTCAGCTCCAGGCTAGAAGCTCCTGCAAGTCCTTTTGAAATACATACCTGGAGCCAGGCAGGGTAATACGTGCCTATAATCCCAGCACTTGGGAGGCTGAGGCAGGAGGATCCTGAATTTGAGGCCAGCTTGGGCTGCATAGCACGACCCTGTCTCAAATAGCCAAAGGAGGAAATATACCCAGCGGAGGAAATAAGGATAGTTAGAATGTGTATTCCCCACCTCCTTCCTCCCTTCCTTCCTTCCTCCTTTCCTCTCTCTCTCTCTCTCTCTCTCTCTCTCTCTCTCTTTTTTTTTTTTTTTTTTTGGTGTTGGGGGTTGAACCCAGGACCTTGTGCATTTTAGGTGAGCGCTGTACCACTGAGCCACTTTCCCAGCCCCTATTTTTCCCTCTTGACTTAGGGAACTGGTCTCTGTTTTGCCTTCTGGGACCTGATCCCTGCTCAGAGTATCTCTGTTGTTTCCCTGCTGTTGTTTTCCAAGTCGGTGTCTGACTCATAGTGATCCTATGTACAACAGGCCAAACGCTATTGTCAACGCTTCTCTGCTATTCATAGGTTTTCAATGACTGTTTTTTGGGAGTGGGCTTCTGGGTCTGTCTCCCAAGTCTACAGCACCTGGTGTTCCCAGGTGGTCGCCCATCCAAGTACTAACCAGGCCCAACCCTGCTTAACTTCCGAGATCTGAGAGGATTGGACACCACAGGGGTACAGATGCAGGCTGTTCTTTCCCTAGGACATACTTATTCCCTGTTGATTGCCTGTTCATTCATTAATTCACTCATTCATCTTTTTCGTAGCCCAGGACCCCAGGGTCCAGATCCCTTGACGCTCAGCTTGTCATTCTTTCCAGCTGAGCTGCCCTTTACCAGGAAGGAGCCCCATCTCTTCACTGAGTTCCTTCCCCCAGCACACATAGGCATTTTCCAGATAAACAGGAGAACTAAGGGAGAGCCCCTTCTCTGTTGCTTTCCACCAAATTGATTTGTATCATTTTGCTTTTATGGTTTTCCATAAATATCACAAGGACCTGGATTTAATTGGGAAATGGAAGCTGGCTGGAAGCAAGAGTCAAGGAGCAGGGCTGCCTCTTAGTCTCTGCCTGTCCCCTGTCACTGTGGTGGGTGACCCCTGTAGACCCCCCCCCCCCCCCGTGTCCATGGCAGTCACAAAGGTAACATAAGAAAGGAAATTTTGAACTCATGATGCATGAGGCCCATTTGCATCACAGGAAGGGGAAGTGTGGCCTCAAAGGTAGAAATCAGAGGGGCGGGCTTTCACAAGAGCCACCATTTTCACCGTTTCTCCCAGGTTGCTTCTCTCTCATCTTCATTATAGCCTGGCTTGTTACGGTAGGCAGTTGGACTCGTGATGGAAAGTTCTGTTTAATTACTCCCCACTCCTCGATGACTCCTCTGTCCACTTCTCCCTGGGATCTGGCCCTCCTTTTCCATAGAATCTTCTCTTCCTGTGATCAGCAGTGCCCTTCGTGTGACTAAACCCAGTGGACATTTTTTCTTTTCTTTCTTTTCTTTTTTCTTCTCCTTTCTTTTCTTTTCTTTTATTTTCTTATTTTTATTTTCTTGAGGTTGGATCTCAGTACACAGCCGAGGCTGGCCTTGAACTTGTGATCCTCCTGCCTCTGTCTCCTAAGTGCTGGGGTCATAGGTGTGCACCACTATGCCTGGGGACATTTTTTCTTTATTTTATTTTATTTTATTTTATTTTTTGTGGTACTTGGGCGTTGAATCTAGGGCCTCACCCATACTGTGGTGAGTGCTCTACCACTGGGCTGCATCCCCAGCTCATTTTTTATCTTGTGACAGGGCTTTGCTGAGTTATGAAGGCTGCCTCTGGATTCAAACCTGCGATCCTTCTGCCTCTGCCTCCTGAATCATTGGGATCACAGGCGTGAGCCGCTGCGCCCGGCTCAGCACTTTTTCTTATTTGATTAACATTCAATATCATTTCCATATCCTGTTGAAACATCCTCTTTGCATGAATTTTGATACACTAGGCCTTCTGCTTTCCCTCACTCTCCCTGGATCACGTTTTTTTCCTTTTTTTGAGATGAAGCCTGGCTATGTAGGCCAGGCTGGCCTTGGACTCGCGATCCTCCGGCCTCAGCCTCTCCAGTGCTGGAATTACAGGCGTGTGCCACCATGCCTGGCTCCTCTGAATACTTCCTAATTTCCCCATCTCACGTACCTGATGCTACTCATCCCCTACCTGTCAGAGCTCCTTAAAGCCGGGTTCTGGTTCTGGCTTCCTTCCTGTTTGCATCCTCTGGGTGTTTCCTACATTGTAGCATCTATTCCCCTGGCTTGCTTTCTTTCCTTTTTGTTTTCTTTCTTTTTCTTCCTTTTTTGTGTGTGATATTTTGGGGTTGAACTCAGAGCCTTGCATATACTTTGTAAGCTTGCTACCACTGAGCTGCAGCCCCAACCCATTGTAAATTACAGTGTTGGGGAGGTGTTTCGTTCTGCTGTACGTAGGGTGGCTATGAGTCAGATCTGACTCAACAGCACATAACAACAACAACACTTGTTTATAAATGATAATAGAAACAGAATGCCAGAAAGCCATGGAGCTCTCCTGGGTAGGACGAGGAGGAAGGTTCTAGAGTGGTACATCGAGGTATGCTTGCACTGTCGTTCCTCTCCTCTGCCAGTGCTCTTCACCTGCATCTGCCTGTGCATCACCCTTTTTGAGCTCCAGCTATAACCTCTTAAGGGCACCTCAATTTACCGTGGCTACCATGGCTGTGACAGTTTATGCCTGGCCTGGCTTACATGTCCTCTCAAGCACCTACCTGTCCAGCCTCCTGTCATCCCAGTGGGAACATCCTCCAGTTCTGCAGTGTTTATACAGCCTACCCCAGGGCTGTGGAATAAAAACAAGCTTGTCAGGGTGGCGTCTTGGGAGTACTGTGCAGATCCTCCTCTCGTAGCCTCTGGAGTGGGCATCTGGGGGTTGTCTGCCACCCCTTGCAGGTAACCATATCCCAGCCTCCACTATGGAGACCTCTCCCTCCTTCCCTCTCTGTCTACCTATTTCTCGTTAATTACCCTCTATTTCTGGCTAGCCGTGGTAATAGTAGAATGGTCACCTTCAAAGAAAACCACCTCCTAATCCCTAAAACATCAGAATGTTTCATCACATGGAAAAAAAGGACTTTGCAAGCTTGATTAACAGTCTTGAAAGCCAGATATGGTGACACTTGCTTGTAATCTCAGCACTCAGGGGGCTGAAGCAGGAGGATTGTGAGTTTGAGGGCAGCCTGGGCTACATAGCAAGACCTTGTCTCAAAACAAAACAAAAAAATCTTGAGCCATGGGGTTATCTTGGAGTCCCTGATCAGGCCCTACATGTAATCACAGATATCCATATAAGAAGGAGGCAGAGGGAGACTTCAGACAGAAGAGAAGGGGATGTGGTCATGGGGGCAGACGGAGGGATGTGGCCACAAGCCAGGGAATGACAGTAGCTGGAAGAGGCAAGGAAGAGATTTTCCTCTAGAGTTTGCAGAGGGAGAAATGGTCCTGCTGACCACCTTGTGTTCCACCCCAGCCAAACCCATGGCTGGAGTCACCTTAAAGGTGACAGCAAGGGAGTTCCCACAAGAGAGTTCCCCAAACTGTGCTGACATAGGGCCAGTTGGGATTTCAAAGGAAGAAGAAATAATTCCAGGGTGGTCCATCCAGAGCATTTATTGTGGCAACTGACTGACAGAGGCGACTGTAGCATCTTTGAGATGCATGGTGAGAGAGAGAGAGAGAATTGGCATTTATATAAGAATTTAAGGAACTCAGCTCAGGTAGGGCTAGGGGTAGAGATGTACATCTGTCAATCCCAACACTTGGGAAGTGGAGGCAGGAGGCTCATGAGTTCAAGGTCAACCTGAGTTACAGAGCAAGACCCTGTCTAAAAATAAACTTCACTTGGCCCAGGCATGAGATCCTTTTTTTTTTTTTTGCAGTGTTTTTGGCCACAATCTAAACACCTTTATCAGTTCCTGCAAGGGTTCAAGGGCCAGGCTGGTGGTCAGTTCTGTAGCTTGCTGGGTCCAAGCATGGTCAAAGTGCCCTGTGGTCCTTGGTCACAACAGAGCAAAAAGTGCAGGTGGGGACACCCAATACTTTGATTCCTGCCCAACGATTCTGGCTTTGGACTTCTGGTATCCAGGGTTGTGAGATAATACTTTTCTTTTCTCTTTTCTTTTCTTTCTTTTCTTCTCTTCTTTCTTCTCTTCTCTTCCCATCCCTTCCCTTTTCCTTTCCTTTCTCTTCTCTTCTCTTCTCCTCTCTCTCTCCCCCCATCTCTTTTTCCCTCCTTCTATCTTTCTTTCTGCTGGTACTAGGGGGTTGAACCCAGGCCCTCATGGATACTTTGAGAGCGAGCTGCTCCCCCAGCCTCTTTTTTATTTTTTATTTAGAGACAGGGTCTCACTAAGTTGCGCTGGCTGCCTCTGGCATCGAACTTGCGATCCTCCTGCCTCTGCCTCCCAAGTCGCTGGGATAACAGGGGTGCGCCTGTGAGGCGGGCACATGTGTCTGCTTTACAGATGTGGAAACTGAGGTACAGAGAGGTTGAGTAATTTGCCTGAAGTCACACATCTGGTTCGCGGAAGGCTGAACTTTGAACTTGAACCTAGCAGCTGACTTGGTGTCTGCCATTTTCTTGCCGCACCGTGACCTCCGCTGACAGTGAGGGTCTGGACTAGCAGCCCTCGGACCTAATGAACAGGACACTGGGGACCAGGGAGGGTGTGAGACCATGTCAACTTCTTCCCCCAGGGAGTGTCTGCAAGGCCACCAGGCTGCTTGCCAGTGGCGCTCTACTGTCTCTGCCAGCACAAAGGCATCATGACCTTCCGCCCCAGTCTCCCAGGACCCAGACAACGCTTGCTTTTCACATGCAGTAGCTCTTGCTCTATGGCCAGCTCTCATAGGCTGTGATCTTCCATCCCCCCTCTCTCCCACTCTGTCTCATTCTCCTTCTAGCCCTCTGTTCTATAAATCCTACAATAGCTGTTGTCCTCACGGTCAGTCCAGAAGAGCAGCTGCAGCTCCAGCCATCACACCTGTGTTCCTAGAAGCAGAATGGAGGCAGAGAAGCAGCACTACCCACTCTTTCTCAGTTTAAGAGACTTCTCAGAAGTTCCACTTCTGCTAATAACTGACCGGCAAGATCTTAGGAACAAAAAGGAAGAAGAATAAAACCAAATTAATGTTGCCCTGTGCTATTGCTCTCCTTTGCTCCTTAAGCTATTCTGGGAAGCAAGCCTGGGAAAGCGAATTCCCTGTGGATCCATAGAGGCTAGAGGGAAGACACCCTTTACTGTTCCTCTCAGCTCAGTTGACGGTGTCTTTTAGCTGTCATGGTTGCCATGAATGTTTAGAGAGTTCTGGATGTGATTGTGAGAGAGAGCCCCTAACTTGGAGGTCTGCTCCTCTAGTCCTGATCCCAAAGAGGCTGCCTGACCTTTTCCTTCATCCCCGACCCCCTTCTCCACCTGCTGTCCATGCACAGCTGACCTGCAGCCCTGCAAATCCCTCCCTCCCCCAACACACGCGGCTTCCAGGCCAGCCCACAGGTGGTTTCCATGGGCTCAGGCCGCCCTTGGCAAATGGCAGGAGGCAGCTGGCTGTTTCCCTGGGATGCCTTTCCGAGTTGGCCTTGACAGAAGAAGGTGACACAGGAGTTTTTCTGGGCGCACAAGTGGCTCAGATTCTCTGGGCAGAGCCAGCGGGGTGAACAGCCAGGTGCTGATTCTGCAGAAGCCCAGCTGAACCAGGGGCCAAACCGGTCCTTCTACTTTCCTCTTCCTAAACGTGTCCTTCTTTCTGCTTCCTCCTGTTATTACACGTGGGACTCGTCTTGGCCCTGTGGTGGTGGATTTGCTGAGTTACCAAGGTTTCTGTCCCATCTGCAGCATCTTACAGAACTTTGATTATACTGCGGATTCTCAGGAGCAGGGAGAGGATCAGAAACACACTCTCTCTCATCTCTCTCTGTCTCTCTCTGTTTTGGGGGAGCAGATGTTAGTACATATGGTTCACAACTGGGAAATTTTCTAAGAGAGGGAGAAGTCCTGGTTTTCTTAAACTAGAAATGTTGTTGTTGTTAGGTGCTGTCGAGTTGGTATCAGACTCATAGTGATCCAACATACAACAGGTCAAACATTACTGTCAGTGCTTCTCTGCCATTCATAGGGTTTTCAGTGGCTGATTTTTTTTTTTTTTTTTTTTTTTTTTTTTTTTTTTTT
>VMDO01006113.1:37689-52104 GCA_007922755.1 Pedetes capensis | reverse complement strand
GCCACTGCGCCCGAATGGCCGATTGTTTTTTAGGAGAGGTTGCCAGGTCCTTCTCCCAAGCCTACAGCATCTGGTATTCCCAGGCGTTCTCCCATCCAGGTACTAACCAGGCCCGACCCTGCCTAGCTTCCGAGATCTGATGGGACCGCATGCCACAGGGCTATGGCTGCAGGCAATTAAAAAAGTAAGAGGGGGAAAAGCCCAGATTTTCTTAAACTGGAAAAACAAAGGCCTCTGGGCCCCAGGCCTCTGTTTTCATCAATACAGGGGTTCATGCGCTACAAGAAGCAGTACAGACTGTTATCAAGGGCACATGGATGGAGTTTTAGTTTTGGAGGGTTTTTTTTTTTTTTGAGGGGTTCCTATCTGCTTCTTGGTCCTTTGATAGGCCATGACCTGTCCAGCCAGTCCAGCTAAAGCTCCCATGCCAGTTGCCCTACCTAACCCATGACATCTGGGAAATCAGGTCCCAGGGGTCTATGCCTGTTCCTTGGGCCACCTCCTCCCTTCTCCCCCACATCTCCTCTCCGAGCTTTGGGGCCCAGGACAGCCCTGGCCTTCTCAGATGTTCCAGAAAGCCCCCTTGGAATGGGCAGCTGAGGCCTAGCAGGCAACCCGATCACACATTTTCATCTCTCCAGGAATAAATGGGGGTGGAGCCCGGAGCAGGAAGACACAGTTCTTGCTTTCATGGAATTTATATCCTAGCTGGGGGTGAGGGGAGAGGATGAGAATCTATAACAACATATACATGACTGCAGAGGATCGTTTATTATGATGGCATGTTCCCCAAAAGAAATGAAATAGGATGATATAATAAATTAACCTGGATGGAGGTGGTGTGCCTCATTGAGGTAGCAGGAAAGCAATCCCTGAATGGATGACATATGAACTGAGGCCTGAAGGAGCCCCCCATGTGAAGAGCCAGAGGAAGGATATCTGAGCAGACAGGATAGTTTGTGCAAAGGCCCTGAGGCAATGTGAAACTTGGTGTGATGGTGAAAGAGAAAGGAGACCAGTGTGGCTGGGGAGACATAAGTTTTAGAGAGAGAGAGAGTGATGGGAAATGTCACAGAGAGGTGACAAGGGTAAGGAAGTGAGGAGGGAGTGTATGTCCTGTGGGGCTCTTGGTCCCAGGTTAGGATTTTTATGTTGTTCTCAAAGTAATAGGAAACCATTGGAGGATTTTAGGTAGAGGAATGAAATAATCCAACTTATTGCTTTTATGTTTTTTTCTCATTTATTGAGCAATTACTACTTACTAAGCATGATGTAAACTGTTGACATTCTCATATCTTTTGATCTTCCTAATAATGCTGGGAGCTATGTAGCATTATCTCCAGTTTCCAGGAATGGAAGAAGCCAGGAACCAGAGAAGTCATTATTCACATTCACAAAAATTAGTGGAAAGGCTAGGATTTAAACCTAGGTCGTGTACATTAATGTCCCAGGCCGCTATAACAAGTAACCACAAACTGGGTGGCTGGAAACAACATAAAAGTATTCTCTCACAGTGCCTGAGGTTAGCAGTACAATGTCTAGGTGTTGCATGGTTAGTTCCTTCTGGATGCATCAGTTTTCTGCCTCTCTCGCAGCATCTGGTGGTTGCTGGCATTGTTGAGGTTCCTTGGCTGGTAGAACTGTTTCTTCAAGCTCTGTCTCTATTTTCTTTATGTATGATTGATGGCTTTTGTTGTTGTCTTTCTTGTAATTTGGATTTTGGGGATAGGGTCTCACTAGGTAATCCATGCTGGCCTCAAACTCATTATGTAGCCCAGGCTGGTCTCAAACTCCTGATCCTCCTGCCTTGGCCTCCCAAGTGCCAGGATTACAGGTGTGGGCTACCATGCCTGGCTAACTGGTGGTTTTCAAAGACCCCTCTGGTGCAAGCGTCTTCCTGCTCTCCTCTTTCCCCAGCCATCAGGGGGAGGTCTAACAATTCAGGAAGCCCTTCTGTAGCCATTTGTCCTCTTTTCCTTCTCTCCAGGCCTCCCTGTCCTCCTATACACCACTCTCTCCACTCGTCTCTGAGTTCTTTGGGTCTCTTGATTAACTACACTTTCATTCTATTTCTATTTTACTTCTGCTATTTCTGTAGATGTTCATGACACTCTGGATTTGTGTGAATACCACATACTTCCTGTCGAGGACACGTTGGGACCGGAAGTGCTGCTTTCTTCCCTGAGTTCTGCCTCACTTGGTTTTCGAGACCCTCTTGCCTACCTAGAATGGTCCACAGCCTGTGAATATTGCCAAACAGTATCGATTCAGGGGGCAGAAGTCAAGCCACAGTGGTTCCCATGCCCCTTAGACCTCTGTGGTTCCCTGTTTCCGCCCCAGGCACTTTGGGGCGGTCCGAGTCTGTTCCTTTCCAGGTGGGAAGCCTAGACAAGCAGGAAGAGGGAAGGCTCTAGATGTGGGAGGACCAAACTGGGACAGCATGGAGTTCCTCCTGCTTTCCAGCAGCTGGCCTCACCTCCTTCTTTACAACCCTCCTGTCTGATAATCTATGAGAAATGTCACACAGTTATGACAAACCTCCACTCCTGTCCTGTGTGTGCATTATCTGCAGCTCTGGGTACCACACTGAAGACAGACTCCATGCTGCTCTGCAGAGTATTGCATGGCTTTTTTGTTTTTGCAGTGCTGGGGACCAAACCCACAGCCTTAGGCAGGCACTCTACCACTGAGTTACCCTCCCAGCCCCTGGCCTGCAAGGTGTTAAGATATTTTATATAGGCTAGTGTTTGCTTCCCAGCCCTGGCTGACCCACTTCCTTTAAGACCAGAGGGTGTCAGAGATATTTGGAGAGAGAGAGAGAGCAGGAGGGAGGGAGGGAGGGAGGGAGAGAGAGAGAGAGAAAGAGAGAGAGAGAGAGAGAGAGAGAGAGAAGGGATGGAGTAAGTACCTGGAAAAAGCATATTTAACATAATTTTATGTTTGAAAAATAAAACCAGAAGCAGTTGTTTTCATGTTATGAGCTAGTGAATGTGAGCTTTGGGTTATTTTTATTTAAAGGTTGACGGGTCCTGAGGAAGCAAGATGGCCTCCTAAGCCCAACTCAAAGGAAGGAGCTGTCTCCAGAATTTATGAAGGCTAATTGTTCTGCCACTGTCCTAACGTGGGTCAACACCCTCCTCAGCCACCAGAATCTTTCATAACAGGTCAGGCATAGTGGCACACACCTGTAATCCCAGGAGGCCGAGGCAGGAGGATCTCATGTTCAAGGCCAGTTTGAGCTACATAGTGAGACCCTGGCTCAAACCTTAGCCTCCCCACAAAGAATTTAATAACCCTTATGGGAATGGAGGGCTGGGGCTTTGGCTCAGTTGGTAGAGCACAACTCCCTCCTGCCCGAGGTGCCAGGTTTGATCCCAAGCAAGGCAAGTGCCCATCAGCCACATTCAATATATTTTTGAGCCTGCAGCTGTAGCCCTGTGGCATCCGATCCCATTGGATTTCGGAAGCTAAGCAGGGTCGGGCTTGGTTAGTACTTGGATGGGAGACCGCCTGGGAACACCAGGTGCTATAGGCTTGGGAGAAGGACCCAGCAACCTACTCCCCCCACAAACAATCAGCCATTGAAAACCCTATGAACAGCAGAGAAGCACTAACAATAGTGTTTCGCCGGTTGTATGTAGGGTCGCTATGAGTCGGATACCGACTCAAGGCACCTAACAACAACAACAACAACATGAGTCGGATACTGGCTCGATGGCACCTAACAACAACATGGGAATGGATGTAGGAGTTTAACACACAGGCTTTGGAATGAGACTTGGATTCAAAGCTCCATTCCTATCCTGGTCCTGGCTCTGTGGTCTTTGGTAAATTACCTAACCAATGGTTAATCCACGAAGCTCATACTTTCAGAGGTAACAGCATGGTTCCTGGAGCCAGCCACATGCACTAGGGCCTTGGGCAGGGTTCCTCACCCTGAGGCCTAGAGGCCTCAGTTTCTCAGACGTGGAAAGGGGATGATAATACATCTACCTACTAGAGTTGCTGTAAGATGGAAATGAACACGTACAGGTTTGTGCATATGATTGTACATATGTGTGTACATGAGTATAAAGGCATGCACGTATGTGGATGCCTGGCACAAAGTAAGTACAGTGGTTACTTGGTATCCATGGCAGGTTGGTTCCAGGATCCCTTCCCGCCTGCAGAAATCAGCGAGCACTCGAGTCCTTTATGTACAATGGAGCTGGTCATGGGGTCGCACACCTGTAGCTCCAGCTACTCAGGAGGCTGAGGCAGGAGGATTGCTTGAGCCCAGGAGTTCAAGGCCAACCTGGGCATCACAGGAAGACCTCATGTCATAAATAAATAAATGAGTCTGGTAATATTTGCCTGTAACCTACCCAAATCCTCCTGTATTCTGCGGATCATCTCTAGATTAATTACAATATGTAATAGGATATAAATGCTGCATACATAGTAGTCATGCCGTATTATTTGTTGTTGCTGTTGTTGTTAGGTGCCGTCGAGTCGGTATCTGACTCATAGCAACCCTCTGTACAACAGCGGAAACACTATTGTCAGTGCTTCTCTGCTGTTCATAGGGTTTTCAATGGCAGGTTGATTTTTGGGAGGGGGTTGCCAGTTCCTTCTCCCAAGCCTACAGCTTCTGCCTGCAGCTGTAGCCCTGTGACATCTGATCCCATCAGATCTTGGAAGCTAAGCAGGGTCGGGCCTGGTTAGTACCTGGATGGGAGACCACCTGGGAACACCAGAAGCCGTATTATTTAGGGAACAATAACAAGAAGAGTCTGCACATATTCAGTACACACAATGTTTTTCTAGTATTTTCCATCTGTCCTTGGTTAAACTTGTGGATGTGGGTCCCAAGGCTACAGAGGGCCAATTGTAAACACTTATAAACAGTGGCTGTTATTACAATTAATATTTTAATTTTGTTTAGGTTAAGGCTAGATGACATGTGATAAAAATAGTCAATCTTTAAAAAAATACTTAAGTAAATCGCAATGCAAGTGGGATGGAAATATGCTAAAAATTGTGATGCTGATGTTTGAGAACTGAAATGAGGACTAGGCTAGACCATCCATCGTCCTCTATTTCAGGTCTCACTGGCTTCTGACTTTTTGGATCTCACCTTGATGCTTCTTTTATTTGCTGGCTTTTCTTTCCTCCCTCCTTCCCTTCCTACCTACCTTCCTTCCTTCTTGATTTTTTATTTTTTTGGACAAGGTCTCTCTATGGAGTCCAGCTGTCCTCAAAACTCGTGATCCTCCTGCCTCAGCCTGAGTGCTGGGATCACAGGTGTGCGCCACCACACCCTGCTTTTACTGGATTTCCTATAAGGAACTTCATGGAAAGCCAGCTCCTTCAGTGCCTGTTAAATTCCTCTTCCAGCCTTCTCCTCCTGTCTACTAGTCCATGTGAAGAAGAATTATTCTTGGGAGGACTCCATCATCTCATAGCCCTTCTTCTCACTGGGAGGGGGCAGATACCTGTATCACATAGGCCAGTGGTTCTCTAAGTAGATCATGGACCACTACCACCAGCAGTAGGTTACCTGGGAATTTACAGGAAATGCAGACCCTTGCCCTTACACCAGACCCACAGAATAGGAAACCCTGGAGACTAAGCCCGGCTACTTGTGTTCTGACCAGTCCCTAGGAGATTTGGTGCAGGCTACACTTTGAGGGGGCTGGGATTTAGCTCAGTTGGTAGAGCCCTGCTCTACAGTCTCTGAGGTCCTGAGTTTGATTCCCAGCACCACAAAAATGGGAGAAGGATGTGCCAATCCACTCCTAGGCAATCCCAAAATAATCAGCCATTGAAAACCCTGTAAGTGTTGCTACCAGTCGGACATGACTCCCCGGCACCTAACAACAACAACAATAGTTTGAAGAGGAAGAAGGACATGGTAACCCACTTCCCCCAAAATAATCAGCCATTGAAAACCCTATGAATAGCAGAGAAGCACTGACAATAGTGTTTCATCTGTTGTACATAGGGTCACTATGAGTCAGACACTGAGTTGAAGGCACCTAACAACAACAGTTTGAGGGACGTTGTTATGGAGGAAGCCTGGGTCAGGTGACTAGTTAGACACAGGGAGTACAGGTAGGTGGGTCTGGAGTGCTGGTCTGGAAATCTGGCAGCAAAACCTTTGTCCTTGTATTTGGCGTATAAAAGAATTTATACCCAATATAGAAATTATAGAAGAGTATGTTGTTAGGTGCCGTTGAATCTTGTCTGACTCATAGTGACCCTCATAGAGTTTTTAATGGCTGATTGTTTCGGGATTGCCTTGGGAGTGGGTTGCCACATCCTTCTCCCATTTTTGTGGTGCTGGGAATCAAACTCAGGACCTCAGAGTCTGCAGAGTGGCGCTCTACCAACTGAGCTAAATCCCAGCCTATAGAAGAGTATAGAATAGGTTTATTAAAGATAGTACACCTTTAAGGAATAATCATAGGGAAAATGGAGGCACCTGAAGAAGCTTAAGTCGATCTGCAAAGGAACTTGGAAAAACCTGTTCCCTGGATGACTTGGCATAAGGATGTTTCTAGTCCCAAGGGGAAGTAAAGAAGTGAGAGAACAGGAGAGTTAAGCAGGCTGTTAGAAGAAATGGTGCCTTGGATAGACAGAGAAGGTGGTCCACTTGAGAGAAGAGAAAGATGTGCAGGAGGTTGCTGAAGAGCGAAGAGAGCAGAGGAGCAGAGAGAAAGAGAGGGGATGAGGGAGGAATGGAAAAGAGAGAGTGGATGTATATTCCCATTAGCTTTATTCAAACTAGGGCACACCGAGTGTGACATCAGCCCTGGGCGTCCAGTTCTGCGTCCCTAGTGTGGACACGGGCCCAGAGTCTTTGTTTAGTAAATGGCTTGAGGGCTTGGGTAGGGTGTGGAATCCATTTGAAAATGTCCTTCCAAAGTGTTCAGAGACCTGTGTGGCTTCTTCATCAAGGCGGAACGGCAGGGGCCATTTTGGGTCGCCTTTTCCTCCATATTGCCTGCTAATGCCTACGCTAGCTACCCAACACAGAGATGGTTAACTTTAAGTGTGAACTTCCCTGGGCTATCAGATAGCTGGTAAATCATTATTTCTGGGTGTGTCTGTAAAATTGTTTCCCAAGAGGATTAGCATTTGAATGGGGGAGACTGAATAAAGATCACCCACTTAAGCAGCACCATCTCACAAACTGAGGCTCTGCATTGCAAGGTGTAGGAAGGGTGCGTTTGTTCTCTCTGTTTGAGCCCAGATATCCACCTTCTCCTGCCCTTGTGTTAGAGTGTGATAGGCAGGAAGAAAGGGAATAGTTGGCTCTACTGCCGGACCTCTCCCAGCCCAGCCATGTGCTTCCCAGCCACCTGGAATATCGATTGTAATGTGAGCCTCCTGTGGGACAAAGGCCCTTGGGCTGGTGGTTTGTGCTTCCCTGATAGATAATACCCTTACCGACAGCATGCTGGCTAGAAGGAAACAAATTAAAATCACTCCTCACTTCTACATTCATCGAGGAAGGAGGATAAGACTGTGTGACATATACCTTACCCCCAGCTATTGAAAGGGACATTGCTTAATGGATTCTGGGTCCTTATTAGAACCAGTACTGGTCTGGATTTCTATAACCTTCTAAAATGCCTTCCTCTGAGTCTAGTCCTTGAAGACATGGGAAATCCATTAACCCATTCCAGGAAGAGGCCCCAGGGGTAAATGTTTCTCTCCTTTCTGTGAAAGCTTAAATCCCACTGTAAAGATCACACCCACCCTTAGCTCAAAGCAGCAGTAGGCATTTCCTACCGCCTGCCTTCACGTCTCCAAGGTGTACTGCCTTTATTATAACCTATGTCTACATTCTTTATCTTTAATAAATGAATTCTATAACTCTATACTGATTTCTGTGTCTTGTATAAATTCTTTAAGGAGGTGTAACACAGATGAACAGAGGTTATCTGCTGCCAGGGAGTGGGAGGTAATTGTAGCTGCCTGGGAAGGACTTGCCTGCTGTCGGTCCCTCATCGGACCCAGGACCTGCTCCCTGCCTGTCCTTGCTAACCCTTGGACATCAGAGCTCCAGGAGAGAGGCATGGTAACCTTGGGAAGGAAGACTTCAGGTTAGAGGCTTTTATACCAAGGCGAGCTGGGTCATCACATAACTTGAATGTTGATGACTTTCATGAGAGAACCTAAAACATCTCAGCTGTTCCCTAGAAAGGATCCCATAAGTCCGATGTATTGATTCACAAGTATAGACCTAGGACAATTACCTAGGGTTCTTTTAGCTTCCAAGTATAGGTATTTGGAGGGAGGTCTCAGAGGTGTAGAGTATTGAGCGAGGGTATGAATGGGAACCATGTGGCCTGGTTCTGGCGTCTTGGGGCCCTGCACCTGATGCTTCTTACATCTGCTGTGTGGCAGTTTCCTTTCCTGTGAAGAGAGGTAATGATAGTGCCCAGATCCTGGGGTTTAGCAGAGATTATATGGGTTCATACATCAGGAGTACTGGGAACAGAATCTGGAACATAATGTGGGATGCAAATGGAATGTGTTTGTCCTTGTCTCCGTATCCTTGATGTTTTAGTGTGACCTAGTCATTTATCACACCCCATACCACTCTTATTTGCTCCCTTCTCCCCTGAGTCTTGGGAGAAGGACCCGCAACCCACTCCCAAAAATCAATCAGCCATTGAGATCCATATGAATAGCAGAGAAGCACTGACAATAGTGCTTTGCCTGTTGTATGTAAGGTCACTATGAGTCGGACACTGACTCCACGGCACCTAACAACAATCCCTGAGTCTCAGCTAATTTTTATTCCCACCCCAGGTTCATCTGCAGACCCACCATGCATGTGGGTGGGCAATGGGATCACCTGGTTGCACCCTGGCCCTTCTCTCCACTCAGAGAAGGCTACAAGTCCCTATGCCATCCAGTTGAGGTGCCAGGGGAATCGAATGCCACGTTGTCTCCCCTGCCTCTCTTTCCCAGAGCACTTTAACACATCTCTGGCTACTCCTCCTCCTCCACATACCTGTAAGATTCTTCTGCTGACTTGCAACGTGTCTGTGCTGGTCAATCTTGATTGTCAGCCTGGTTGGACTGAGAGATGCTCAGGAGATGAGTTTAGCACATTTCTTCTGGCTGTGTCTGTGAGGGCATCTCCAGAGCTGATTGGCATGTGGGACAGCAAATGAGAGGGAAAGACCCACCCCAAATGTGGGTAACATTATCCAACAGGCTGAGGGCCTGGATGGAAAAATGAAAAGGGAGGAAGCAGCGAGCTTCCTGCCTGCCGGGAGGTGAGCAGCCTCTTCTGGCCAATGCTACCACAGTCTGGCCAATGCTACCCTGACTGTGGGCCTATAGCCCTTGGGCTGGCTGAGCATGGACGGAAACCTCTGAAACCATGAGCCAAAATAAATCTTTCCTCCCTTTACATAGTTTCTCTCAGGTATTGGGCACAGTGACACCACACTGAAGCACTTATCTCCAGCCACACTCAGTGTGCTCCTGCATGCAGGTCTTTGTTCCCCCTGCTGCCATTGCTTAGAGTGCCCCTCCCCCAGGCCCTTGTGTTACTGCTCCTCTGTCATACTTTCGTGTCTTCTCAGAGAGCCCTTTCTTTGCCATTCCACCTGAAAGTGTCCTCTCTCCTTCCCATCACAGTACTGTTTTATCTTTTTCAGCATGCTTTACTTAAATCTGAAAATGTTTTACTTATTGACCTGATGTTTTTCAACAGCTCCTGATGACAGGGGTGGGGACAAGGCGCTATTTAGGTCACTGATTTGGCTTTACATTACTCTGTTGTTGTTAGGTGCCGTTGAGTTGGTGTCTGACTCACAGTGACCCTATGTACAGCAGATGAAACACTATTGTCAGTGCTTCTCTGCTACTCATAGGGTTTTCAATGGCTGATTGTTTTCTGGGAATGGAAGAGGAGAAGCAGCAGCAATCACCTTTTCTCTGTGTAAGAGTTTTCTCAGATGTTCTACCTCTGCTAATGACTCATTGGCAAGAACTCAGTAAAGCAGCTGCACGCTGCTGCAAGGAAGCCTGGGCGTAACATGCTATTAAAGAACAGACTTCTTCTTTTTAGCTAAGTGAAGAAATGGGTTGATGCTGTTAGATGCCATTGAGTTGATATCCGACTCATAGCCACCCTATGTACAACAGATGAAACACTGTTGTCAGCACTTCTCTGCTATTCATAGGGTTTTCAATGGCCGATCATTTTTGGGGAGTGGGTTGCCAGGTCCTTCTCCCAAGCCTACAGAACCTTGTGTTCCCAGGCAGTCTCCCATCCAAGTATTAACCAGGCCTGACCCTGCTTAGCTTCCGAGATCTGATGGAATCAAGCATCACAGTGCTACATCTGCAGGCCTATGTTACTCTAGCAAAATCTTTTTGTTGTGCCTAACAGTAAGAAGGGCACACACGGATACACTTTCAGGCTAAACCAATAACCTATGTTGCCACAGACCAGCTGCAGCCTAAGATCCAGGGGTTCCCAAAGGCAGATGAGGAGTCAGTGATTGGTAACAGACACAGCAGCTCAGAGGCAGTGTGAATCTGTCCCGTTTATTTCCAGATAGCTCAGCCTTTTTATACAGAATTACAATTCACTAAATCTTATGAAAGGTCAGAAAAAAGACAAGGAAGTTGGTAACATTGATGGATTACATTAAAGTTTTGTCAACAATCACTTGATTAAATTGTTACATGAGTGTCAGGTGGTGATCACAGTGGGAGATGAACTCAGAGATAAATTGTGTTTACTTTAAAGAGATAAACCAAGACGACCTGACCATCAACATCTCCTGTAACAATTAACTATTCTTAACTTTATGCAGGAATTTGGGGCAGTTAACTATCACCTGTGTGTCACCCCACTGAGTCCATTTGTTATGACAAATAGGTGCTTTATCGTATCAGAATTATTTGTTTACTGTAGAGCTGTCAGTACAAAGGCTTTTGTTTGTGTTGACTAAGGAGTTTATGTTGCTGGAAGTCATTCAAGAATTTCCTGTTGTAAGCCTGCTAGGAGGTTTCTCAACTCCCAATCTGAATCAGCACTGCTTATAGAGCCAGAAAATTATATATTTATATAAGAAAAGACGAGGCTCCAAGTCCCTTTCCATGAAGAGACCTTCTTTTTGGAGGTACTATTCCCTTTTCAGAAGACTTTCCCTCTGAGGCCAGGAGGTATTCTTCCCCTTTTGGCAGACTTTCCCACCGATGCCTTTTTAAAGGTATTCTTCCTCATGTGGGGACTCTGTTTACCCATCATGAGTGGATCTGGGCGGGGCAGATGCTACCTTGCATCACCTCTTGGCCCAGGAAGAGGGAGGGGAAGCCATGTACGTGATCACAACAGCATCGTCAACTCCCTTGAGCCATTTATTTATTTATTTATTTATTTACTTATTTATTTATTTTTGAGGACTTAATCCTGGGCCTCCCACATGCCAGGCATATGTTCTGCTGCTGAGCTACATCCTTAGCCATGTCTTGGGCCTTTTTAAAAAGTTTGGTCCAGCAATAATCATCCACAGTGGTTCTCATTCCAGGAGATTCCAATGACCAGCATTCCTCCAACTCTGGTTCTCTTCTAGAACACAGTTTTCATAAGAACTTTCTTTCCCTGACCCTCTTATTTTCAGCCCATTGACCTGGCCTGGTATGGAGCAATTATTGTTGTTAGGTGCCGTTGAGTGTGTATCCAACTCATAGCGACCCTACCTACAACAGGCAAAACACTATTGTCAGTGCTTCTCTGCTGTTCATAGGGTTTTCAATGGCAGATTGATTTTTGGGAGTGGGTTGCCAGGTCCTTCTCCCAAGCCTACAGTTTCTGGTGTTCCCAGGTGGTCTGTCATCCAGTTACTAACCAGGCTGGACCTTGCTTAGCTTTGGAGATCTGATGGGATCGGATGCCACAGGGCTATGGCTGCAGGCATGGAGCAGTTAGTTACTCAGTAAACCCAGTTGGTGAAGGAATGAATGGCAGGCAAATAAGGATGCAGGCAGGTATCCAGACCTCTAGACAAGGGAGTGCCTTTGTCTTCCTCTGCTGTGCAATGAGAGCCTTTTGGGAAGTGGAACACAGTGGTTTAGAACAGGGGTCCCCCAACCACCGGACTACGGACTAATAGTTACAACTGTATTTACAGGCGCTCCCCATCATTTGCATTACTGCCTGAGCTCCGCCTCCCATCAGATCAGCAGCCCCCTACTCAGGTCCATAGAACAATTTTCTTCCATGAAACAAGTCCCTGGTGCCAAAAAGGTTGGAGATCGCTGGTGTAGAGCACATGGAACATTTAATGTAGTCTGAACCCACAGTAAAGGATATTTCTTTTTCTCCCAGGACCCAAGCAGAGGCACAGCAGGCTCAATATCCCTCCAGGGTCCTGATATTTATCTTTTTGGTGTCCTTGTACCACACTAGGCTTCTGGAAGACAATATTTCCATTTCGGAGGCCTCAGCGCAAGACGCAGTCGAGCAGAACGGCTCCTCTTCCCAGAGCGAGTCTCAGCCTGGTGGCATGGCCCCATCGGTAGGCCTGTGCCCAGTGGAAGCCATCCTGGCCAAGCCACAGACCTTGAGCCACCGTAGGAGCTGGCGGCAGCTTGACCGTGTTGAATAATGGCGAGTGTTGCAGCAGGAGGTCACAGGTGGAACAGGGCAGGGCTGCACTCTTCCTGGGAGGTCACATAGGGCCCCGAGATTGGCAGAAGGACCAATAGCATAGACAGGAAGTAAGTGTAGAACAATGTCCCCAGGAACACCTGTGGGCCTGTCTCAATGTGTCCTTCAACCTTGGCCCATGTGACAGATTCCCCTCTTCCTGGGCTAAGCAGAAAAGGAATTTTGCCTTTTGTTGTTGTTGTTGTTGTTTGTTTATTTGTTTGTTTTTGTTGCTGTTTTTGGCTGTCCTGGGGGGTTGAACTCAGGGCCTCACGCATGCTCTGCAAGTGCTCTACCACTGAGCTGCACCCCCAGCCCATTTTCCACTCTTTTCTCTTAAGAAAGTATCTCACTGAGTTATGCAGGCTGCCTCTGACCTTGAATTCTTAATCCTCCTGCCTCTGCCTCCCGAGTCGCTGAGATTACAGGTGAGCGCCACTGTGCGTGGTTCTGTTTTTGTTTTTTTGAGACGTGGTCTTGCTATGTAGCCCAGGCTAGCCTGGAGCTCACCATCCTCCTACCTTAGCCTCCTGGGTGCTGGGATTACAGGTGAGCGCCAGCACACCTGGCCTGAATTTTGCTTTTAAAAGCAAATTTTGCCTTTAAAAAGGCTATCAGGAGATATTGGTCCTTTAAAAAGGCTATCTCCTGGAATCTCCAGGAGAGCCTGAGAAGCAGGCTTGGAGGCTATGCCCAGATTACTCCCTGGAGTCACTGCTGCCTCCACCCCAGTTCAGAACCCATGGCTCATACCTGGGGCGCCGCCGCTGTACCCCCAATCCCTCTGTTCCACTGCCCTGGAAGCTGGCTCTGCCTTACAGCACTGTGTCTGCTGGGCACGCCAGTTGGCAGTATCTTGGTCCCAACCTGCACCCTACATACGAGAGGACTTGGGGAAAGCTAGTTTAGCACCCACCTTTGGGAGGCACACACTCACTGCCAGGGTATTCAGGGGTGTTGGGTGACCAGAAAGAATGACGTGAGTTCCTGGTAGAAAAGATGCGGTCAGAAGCTGGGAGTGGTGGCACATGCCTGTCATTTCAACCCTCAGGAGGCAGAGGCAGGAGGATCGCAGGTTTGAGGCCAAAAGGAGCCTGTGCAACTTAGGGAGACCCTGTCTCAAGATAAAAAGTGAAAATGGAGCTGAAGATGCTAAGTAGTAGAGCACTTTTATAGCCTGCGTTGAGGTCCTGGGTTTAAGACCCCAGCACTGCAAATAAAAAAAGAAAGAGAAAAACAAAGAAAGAAAGAAAGAAAGAGAGAGAGAGAGAGAGAGAGAGAGAGAGAGAGAGAGAGAAAGAGAAAGAGAGGAAGAAAGGGGAAAGAAAGAGGAAAAAGAAAAGGTGTAGTCAGGAGCCTTCCAAGAGCCAAGCCATCCAGCCTCAGCCAGGCCACTTTCACCCAATTCTCTGCTCCCTCCACACACTCGGGCGCACCCTGCCCATGGTGTATGTGAATGCTTTCCTCCACACCAGCTCAGTTGGCAGAGTGCTTGCTCTGTGTGCTCTGAGGCCCTGGGTTCAATCCCCAGCACTGAAAAAATGGGAGAAGGACCTGGCAGCCTACTCCTGAAACAATCCCCAAAACAATCAACCATCGAAAACCCTATGAAGAGCAGAGAAGCAGTGACATAGTGCTGGGCATGGCACAGTGCTGGGGAGTGTTTCATTCTGTTGTACATAGGGTCGCTATGAGTCACACTGACTCCACAGCACCTAACAACAACAACAGCAGCAGCAGCAGCAGCA
>VMDO01006113.1:0-27625 GCA_007922755.1 Pedetes capensis | reverse complement strand
GACACGCAAAAGAAAAAGGCCATGGCCACCTGCCTCACAGCAGCTGGGTCTCTGAGCTGCATCCCCTGGCAGACTTGGTACACCCAGCTGGTGAGAATTAGCTGGCCAGATGGGTAGCTAGCAGTGTCTCCATGCTGTCTTACTGCCATCTGGCTTATCTGATTACTAATGGCTGTGCATCTCTCAACAGAGCGCAGGCTTGCTTAGCTCCTAATTGCTGGGCTGGACTAGCATCTCAGTGCCAGCTCTTAATTGCAGCAACCGAGGCCACCTCTGGCTCACTTGGAAATTTAATGATAAGATATTGAGTAGCTTGGAGCTAGGCCAGGAGGGCTGGAGAACCGAGCTTCCAGAATAAACAAAGCTGAGCAGCCAGGACGGTATGTATTGAGAGTCAAGCCACTAACCGGGTCCAGCCAGCACCTCCACACACAGACACCCTGAACACTAAGCCCCTCGGGCCACATTCTGTTCCCCGCCACCATGTCACTACCACAAGCAACTCTCCACTCTCCCTCCTCCTTTGCACCCCGAGCCTCGGCTTCGGGGTTTGAGGCAGGTGCACCTGTTTGGTGAAATGCAGATGCCAGGGATTCTCAGAAGCCAAGTCCCGGCATTCTCAGCTGCTCCAGGGGCAGGTCGGCTCTGTCTCCCACCCAGCTTCATACCTGGACAGTTCCTTAAACATTAATGGGGTTCCGAAGCTAGCCAGTCGAGCTGAGGCAGGATAGGAAGATAGGGAAATTTGGGGGGACATGGGAAGGAACAGAACCCTCACCCCGGTTTGAGTCTCACTGGCTGAAAATCAACTACTATGAAAACTGATGGGAGGGGCCTGGCTGCATAGAGACACTATCTTAAGAAATATTGTAAATGAAAATATTAAAATAGCTATTATTATTGCTGTTAGGTGTCATAGAGTTGCATCCAACTCATAGTGGCCCTATACACAACAGGATGAAAGACTATCTGACACTGTGCCATGCCTGGCATTATTGCCAGTGCTTCTTTGCTGTACATAGGGGTTTCAGTGGCTGATTGTTTCAGGAGTGCACTGCCAGGTCCTTCTCCCAAGCCTGCAGCACCTGGTATTCCCAGGCAGTCTCCCATCCAAGGACTAACCAGGCCGGCCCAACTTAGCTTCCGGGATCAGATGGGATGGGACGCCAGGGTGGGATGGCTGCAGACTAAGATAGCTATACTTGGAGTTAAAAATGTATGTAACCTTTGAGTTTAACCTTGCACTTGTAGGGAATTATCCAACCCTCACCTTGCCCCCTGATTGGTAATCAAGGATCTCCCCTTGATTGCCCAAGGAGTGGCATCTGGTTTCACTCTTAATTCACTCCTAATTGGTTGCACCTAGCCCCTCACGCCTCCACGTGATTGCCATCTTGAGGCAGTTAAGGCAGTTACCCAAGGCCTATATAAACAAAGCTCGCTCTGCCTGTGAGGCTGCTGCTGGCCGCTGGCCACTGGCCACTGGCCACTGGTTGCTGGCTGCCGGCTGCCTGCTGGAGGGTTGCTTGACACCAGTCTGCTCTGCTACTCCATCACAGATGGGCCACACCATCACCAGATCAAGAGAGGACACTGCCTGCCATTGCAGAGGCCATTCCATCACCACCGAGCCCAGCCGTACCACTGCACAGTCTTGCTGCCCCATCACTGCAGAGGCCAAGCTCACCGGACCAAGAGAGAAGTCTGTCTGCCATTGCAGAAGCCACTCCATCACCTGACAGAGAAGGAGAACATCGGGAGCCAATAGCAGCGGAGAAGCAGCCAGCCTTCTCGGGGGACATCCGGAGGGCCCCCACCCACCACCAAGGATGAAGAGCCTCCGGACCCAGTGTGGGAGGTGGAGCTGTAACACTTAGGAGCTGTGACATTTCCACTATCCCAAAGGGCGGGCTGAGAGCTTTATCTCTTTAACAGGGGCTGTACAATAAAACCTGCACCAAAGGCACCCCGGGGCCAGAAGCCGTCCTTGACTCTGCCGGCTGCACCTGATCCCAGCCATTGGGGTTAGGGCACCCCACATGCTCTCCTCTCAGTAAATCTGTGGTTCTCTAATCATGTTACAAACAACACGAGGAACCACGTTTGCGATCAACACATGCCAGACAATGTCCTTGTAAGAACTCCTGGAGCCACTTTTGACATACGCATCCCAAGAGAAGCCCTTCCTTAGCTGTAAACCTAACCAACGCCTCCTAAGCCTTCCTGTGGCCTCATGCTACTGCAGAGGAGCCTCTTAGATAAGATGGAAACTTTCGGTATTCTTTATCAGCACCCCGTCTCACCCCAAAACTTAAATAACTTCCTCTTCTGTGAATGAATTTCTTAAGATCAAGAAGGTTAAGGATTGAATTGCAAACCACATCCTTTTCAGAGTAATGCAACTCCAAAAGGCACAAAACCACACATACATCCACGGTAAAGGCATCCAAATGGGTCCATGTAGTCACCCCATGCTCGCTTTGAAGCACATGCTGTCCCTTTCTCTACCTAATAAATTTCAGACGGCTTCACTCTCTCACTGACTCACCTTAAGATTCTTTTTAGTGACCAAGTCAAGGGCCTGGCATCTCCTTAATGAAGACCCAGAGAAGGGAAACTCCTCAGGGCAGGCGATGACACTGGGGCACGGGCACCCCTAACCAGCAGTGACAGAGGCAGTTAGGATAACTGGCTATCCATTTGGAAGCATTACAACTCAGTGATAAAAGTAAAAGCCAGATAACTTAATGATCAAATACATTTTTCAAAACAATAAGAGTCGTACAGGTGTTATATAATTTTTTAAGCCTTGTAACTACGGAAGTCCTTGAGTGTGCTAAGCAGCAGAAGGATGACCAGTGTCCTTAATAGGGTCTTTCAGACATCAGGACAGCCCAGACTACTTCTGGTTTTTTTGTAGCTCTCTGCTTATGGAAAAAAAGATGAAATGTCAAAACAGATTACTAAAACCATGCCATCATTAGCATGTTTCTGTCCTAAAACAGCATTCTTTTTTTTAAATTTTATTAGAAATTTTTAATGTACATCATAATGTGATTCATCCTGACATGCTTTTCATTGTGACAATTTTCATATATGCAATTTGATAAGCATTATTCATATAGGTTACCCCTTACCCTCCTCTATGTTTCCCCCCTACACCCCTTCCCATCTAAGTTTTCCATCCAAGTCTTCTCTATCTTTCACTATGTAGTATTTTCCTATATGTCCTTGGGTTCCATTTCTTAAAACAGCATTCTTAACACGAAGTAGAATGCAGTTGTATTACTCGTGAAATAATTTTAGGATTTTATTCATCTTTTTTGACAGCACTGAGCCAGAATTGGGTGGCAGGTTTGAAGCTGGGTTCTGTCAAGATGTGACTGCGAGTAATGTTTAGCCTCATTCAGTGATCACAAAGGGAGAGTGATTGTGAGACCAGGGCCAGATGCCCTCCCGGCTGCCGCGTTGCCTCTGGTGGGGACAGATGGTCCAAGGCTGCAGTTCCGCTCACTGTGAGCTCAGGATCTGCAGCATGGGCAGTCCAGCCCCCCAGAGCCTGCACTCCATGCAGAGAGACGCTGGATGCCAAAGAGGCAAATTACTGCACTCCACCCTGCTTGTGGTTTGAGGGCAGTCATCCACCTCCCTCCTATACAGCTCCAGAGGTGGTCACTGGGAGGCCTGAGCATGGAAAGTGACTTCCCCATGTGCTCCAGCCAACCTGCCAGCTACCTGCGAGGCTTCAGACAACTTGAATTTCTTTGCCTCATTATCTAGCTTGGTTGGAATCAAGATCATAAACTTTTTTTCATTATCACGCCTTTCATTTCTACAAATTGCATAGTAATGCATGAATAGATCCTTATAAAAAAATCTGATAATACAGAAGTAAAATGTGAAAAGCCATTTTGTTTTGCCCTGACACTTCTCCCTGGAAATAACTCAGTTTTGTTTATACACATAGCTGTTGATTGTTGCTAGGTGCCATTGAGTTGAGTCTGCCCCATAGTGACACTACTCAACACTGCCTGCACACAGTCTTTTATATTTGAGCCCATTGTTGCAACCATTCTTTCTTCTCATTTGAGTTGCACCACATCAGCAAAAGGAGGTCCAAGGGGCTTTCTTCCATTCTCATCATGAAGGTCCACTCTACTTTGAGGAGGTAACTTTTCCCCAGTCATTTCTTGAATGCCTGCCAGTCCTGGGGGATCATTTTCCAGCACTGTGTTTGACAGTGCTTCTCTGCTATTCATAAAGTTTTCAATGGCTAATTGTTTTGGGGTGCTGGGGTTTAGCTCAGTTGGTGGAGTGCTGCTCTGTGCTCTCTGAGGCCCTGGGTTTGATCACAGCACTGCAAAAAAGAGAGAAAGACCTGGCAGCCCACTCCTGAAACAATCAGCTATTTAAAACCCTGTGAATAGCAGAGAAGCACTGACAATTGTGCTGGGCATTGCATGGTGTTGGGGAGTGTTTCATTCTATCTATCTGTCTATCTATCTATCTATCTATCTATCTATCTATCTATCATCTATCTAAACAAGTGTGAATATTTTGGTTAGGTGTATTTTTTGATATATAACTGATACTATTACTGGGTCAAAGAGATGCACTCTATATTTATCTCCTCCTCATCATCGTCCTCATCATTCTCCTCCTCCTCCTCCTTCTCCTCTTCTTCCTCCTCCTCCTCCTTCTCCTCCTCATCTTCTTCCCCTTCCTCCTATTTGAGAGTGGGTCTTTCTATGTAGCCCAGGCTGGCCTTGAACTTGCTATGTAGCCCAGGCTCGTCTCAAACTCATGATCCTCCCCACTCTGACTCCTGAGAGCTGGGATTACAAGTGTGCCCATAACCAGCTAAATTTTTGATAGATATTTCCATATTGTCTCCTGAAAATATTCAGTAACATTATTTGTACGTGAGTGTCCATTTCCTTGCACCTTTCCCAATACTGGGTATTTGACTCTCACATTTTTGTTAATTAGGATAGGGAAAAATATTTTCTTGTCATGGATTACATTTGGAGGAGTCTTTCTACTTAACTGATCTATGTCCACTTCCAATCAGTATGGGGAAAGATGGACTGTTTAGTAAATAATGTGGGGATAATTGACTATCCAGTTGGAAGCATTACAACTAAGTGATAAAAGTAAAAGTCACATGAATTAAGGATCAAATATGGTTTTTAAAATAAAAACCATACTGTTCCTCATAAATATGTGCAATTATTACATGTTAATCAGAAATTTTAAAAAGTGTTTGGGGGGATGGAGTTGTTAACTGTTATGATTTGGTAATTGCACACTGTGTGAATGAACCAGATTATCACTCTGTAGCCCATACATATGTACCATCAAAATACTAATTAATAAAAAAATACAAAAAAACAAATATGCTTTTAAAAACTGCAAGAGTTGTATGGGTATTATAATTTTTAAGCCCTTGTAAGTGAAAAGCGTTTTTTTCCTAGCATGAATCAATGTAAAAATTGCAAAAATGAGGGCAAATTTGAGCATGTAAAAATATAAAATTGATGGAAAGAATAATAATTATAATAATGTATATTATATACATATAATAATTATATAATATAATAATAATTCATATGTTGTTGTTGTTAGGTGCCATCAAGTCAGTATCCGACTCATAGCGACCCTCATAGGGTTTTCAATGGCTGTTTCGGGATTGCCTTGGGAGTGGATTGCCAGGCCCTTCTCCCATTTTTGTGATGCTGGGAATTGAACTCGGGATCTCAGAGACTGCAGCGCAGCGCTCTACCCACTGAGCTAAATCCCAGCCCCCAATAATTCATATAGTAATATTAAAAAAAAACTCTTGCAAGTCAAATAAGAAAAAAGCAATTATAGGAAGAAATACAAATGACTTTATATGCACTATGCAAATATTTTCTACCTAACTTGTTTTGGGGAGGTCTGGGGGGCAGTTGAACCTGGGTCCTTGCACATGCTAGGCAAGCACTCCACCACTGACCTGTGTCCCTGGCGCCTTTTTAAATTTTTACTTTGAGACAGGGTCTCACTAAGTTGTGCAACCTGCCTCTGGCCCCAAACACACAATCCTCCTGCCTCAGCCTCCCGAGTCACTGGGATTACAGGTGTGTGCCACTGAGCTTGGCTTCTACCTCACTTTTTATCAGGGAGATTATGATGAAAATAGAACTGAGTGTGATGAATGATTTTATGTGTCAGCTTGACTGGGCCATGGTGACAGAAACATTCTCAATGTTTCTTTCTGTCAGGGTGTTTTCGAATGAGATTAGCATGTTAGTGGGTGAACCCTCAGTAAAGCAGGCTGCCTTCCATAGGGTGGTGGGCCTCATCCAATCAGTTGAAGGCATGGATAGATCAAAAGGCTGATCTGTCCCCACAAGAAAGCATTTTCCAGCAGAATTCTTTTGGACTTCGTTGGCAACACAAGCTCTTCCTGGTCTTCTAGCAGACTAACCTTTGGACTCAAATTGTTATTCTTTCTTGGGTACAGACACATAAGTACATCCTATTGATTCTATTTCTCTAGAGAATCTCAACTAGTACATGGATTTCCTAATTTTTTTCTTTTGCAGTACTGGGTGTTGAATCCAGGACCTCATGCTTATATGCTTTGCAAGTGCTGTACCACTGAGCTGCACCCCAGCCCATTTTTTAAAACTTTTTTTGAGACAGAGTCTTGTTAAATTACACAGATTGCCTTTGGTCTCAAACTTGCAATCCTCTTGCCTCTGCCTCCTGAGCTGCTGGGATTACAGGTGTGCACTGCCATGCCCAGCTGGATGCCCTAAATTTTAAATATCAACTTTTCAAAAACTTAAAAGACAATATTATCTCTTGTCAGCAGGGTATGGACCTCTTACACTGTTGCAGGAGAGGGAGTTGACTCAACGGCAGAAGGTAACTTGGCAATAGTTATCAAGACTTCAAATGTATACAGCATTTAATTCAGCAGTACCACTTTTAGGAAATGCACCAGGGCACAACAATTGATGCGAAAGGATTGTCATGGTTTGAATATAAAATGTTCCCCAAAGGTCATGTGTTTTAACATTAGATCCCCAGCTGGTGGCGCTGTTTGTGGGGGGCCGAGAAAACTTTGGGAGGTGTTATCTAGCTTTGAGGAAGCTACTGGGGGCAGGCCTTTGGAGGTTTCTACCCAGACCTGTGGCCCCAGCTGTTCTCTGTTCCTGTTCTGTCATGCTGTGAGGCTGTCAACCATTTGCTCTGCCACCTGCCACTGCCATATCTGCCCTGCCACCATTGTGGACTGATCCTCTAACTGTGAGCCCCCAATAAATCTCTCTCTCTCTCTCTCTCTCTCTCTCTCATAAGTTTGTTTCAGTTGGTTTCTCTGCTACGGTGGTGTACCACCTGACTAACACAAGGATGTACCTCATAGCATTACTTGTAATAGTGGAAAACCAGAGATTTTTCCTTATTCAGTCATTCACTTACCAAATACCACACATCTACTCTATGCTGGCTTAGTTTTAGGTACCCACTTAAGTATAAACAGTCCTTATATCTGTGAGTTCCACATCTATTGATTCAACCAGCTGTGAATCAAAAAGATTTTTAAAAATGCATCTGTACTGAACATGTACTGACATTTTTCTTCTCATTATTCCCTAAACAATACAATATAACAACTATTTACACAGGATTTACATTGCATTAGTTATTATAAATAGTCTAGAGATGATTTTTTTCTTTTTTGCAGTACTTGGGAGTTGAATCCAGGGTCTCACACATACTTTACAAGCCCTCTATCACTGGGCTGAACCCCCAGTCCCTTTTTTATTTTTTTATTTTGAGACATGGTCTCACTAAATTACATAGGCTGCCTCTGGCCAGGAATCTATGATCCTCCTGCCTCAGCCTCCTGAATTGCTGGGATTACAGGCATGCACCACTGTGCCCGGATGTCTAGAGATGGTTAAAAGTACACAGGAGGATGTATGTAGGTTATGCAAACACTATGCCGTTTCACACAAGGAGCTTGAGCATCTGAAGATTAGTTATCCAAGAAGCGTGCTAGTTTCTGGGTGGGTGGTGCACACCTGTAAGCCCAGCACTTGGGAGGCAGAGGCAGAAAGATTAAGAGTTTACGGGCAGCCTGGGCTACATAAGGAGATTCATTTAAAAAAACAAAGACAAAAATAAAAGCAAAACAAAATAAGAGAGTCCCGGAACCCCTTTGGGTACCAAGGGATAACCATCGTGATAAAGAAGACAGACTTGGGACTGCTGTTGTGGGCTGCTTGGTCTAGGGGGAGGAGTTATAGTAGACAAATGAGCGCACAAATATGTCAATCACACTGTTGAGCATTTGAGACTGAGAGAGCAGGGAAAATCTCTCTGTAGAGGTGACATGGAGAGAAAACCTGAAAGAAGCAGGGTGAACAGGCCAGGCAAAGCATGGAGGAGACAGTGTGGGGAGAGACTGAGTGTCTGGTCAGCTGGTGGGTTAGAGAGAAGGTGAGACCCACCTCAGGACCTCAGTGAAGGTGGGATGCCCCAGGGAGCAGAGGGAGAAGGGGATCCCAGAAGGTCATCAAGAGGCAATTGGGAAGCTAGCACCATGGCCCACACCTGTAATCCCAGCGACTTGGGGAGGTGGAGTCAGGAGGATCGCAGGTTTGAGGCCAGAGGCAGCCTATGCAATTTAGAAAGATCCTTCCTCAAAAACAGAAAATTAAAAAGGGGCTAGGGTGCAGCTCAGTGATGCAGTGATTTGACTAGCATGTGGGAGAGCCTGGGTTCAACCTCCTACTACAGAAAGAAAAAAGAGGGACTCAGAATGAGAAGCCATGGTGAGAATCCATAGAAAGATGACGTGATCCAATTTACCCTCCTCAAAATTCCCTCTGGCTATGATAGGAACTCATGGAGATGGGCACAAGAAGAAAGGCTGGGTTGGAAGCTTTTGCAGTAGTCCAGGTGAGAGAGAATGATTCCCACTGGGAATGGAGAGGAGCTCATGTATACAAGACATATTCTGGAGAGAGAAGCACCAGGACTTGATGGTGAATTGGATGTGGGAAGTAAAAGAAGATATCCAGAGCGGTTTCTTGACTCTACTCACCTATCAGAATGGCCAAAATAAAGGCAGACAACACCAAGTGCTGACAAGGATGTGGAGCAACTTGGTCTCCCATGTATTGCTGAAGGGAATGCACAGCCACTCGGGCAAAGAGTTGAAAGTTCTCTTTAAAAAGTTAAACAGACAGTTACTGTATGGCTCAGCTACCCTTCTCTTGGAAATCTGACCCAGAGAAGTGAAAATTTATGTTCACACAAAAGCCTGTAGATAAATACTTTAGAGCAACTTTACTTATAAGTGCCTTAACCTAGCTGGGAGTGATGGCACATGACCATAATCCCAGCATTGAGGAGGCTGAAGCAGGAGGATCATGAGTTTGAGACCAGCCTAGGCTACATAGTGAGATGCTGTCTCAAGAAAACAAACAATTTCTCTACCCTGGAAATAACTCAAATGTCCTGTGACATTTGGATAAATAAATTATGAAATGCCACTTAGCAATCAAAAGAAACAAACTATTGATACCCAACACGACATGAATGAACCTGAGACATCATGCTGAATGAAAGAAGCCCGCTCAAAAGGTTTCAGGCTGGATGATTTCATTTATGTGACATTCTTGAAAAGATAAAACCATGGTGACAGAGAGCAGAGCTGTGGCTCTCAGTAGTGAGGGGTGAGGGGAAGACGTGATCATAACCACTCTTTATCTTGATCGTGGTCATGGTTACAGGAATCAAGATGTGTCTGAAAATTCACAGAACTGTACACCCCTTCCTGAAAAGGTTTCTTTTTAATATATAATCATTTCTAAATTTAAAAAGGAATCAAATCTTTAGAACAAGAATGGTGCATATTATCATTTTTATCGTCCAAGGTATCCATCAATGGAAGAATGGAAGAATGGATAAAGAAAATGTAAGAATGGATAAAGAAAATGTAAGATCTCTCTCTCTCTCTCTCTCTCTCTCTCTCTCTCTATATATATATATATATATATATATATATATATATACATATATATATAAAACCATGATCACGATCAAGATAAAGAGTGGTTATCATCACGTCTTACCCTCACCCCTCACCACTGAGAGCCACAGCTCTGCTCTCTGTCACCATGGTTTTATCTTTTCAAGAATGCACATATATATATATATATATATATACATGGATGTATTCCTGTATTCCAGCCCCACTGGAATATGTAGGCTTGGGAGAACAACCTGGCAACCCACTCCCAAAAATCAATCCACCATTGAAAATCCTATGAATAGCAGAGAAGCACTGATGATAGTGTTTCCCCTCTTGTGTAGGTCAGTATGAGTTGGACACTGACTTGACGGCCCCTAACAACAACAACAGCAACAACATCTCATACATTTAGGAAAATGTCATGATGAAACCCATTATATTGTGCCATTTATATAGGCTTGTCCTGCTGTGGGGGCTTCCATGTTGCTGTGAGGTTGAAAGCTATGCTACCGATATTTCAGATATCAGCAGGGCCACTCATAGTGGACAGGTTTTGGCTGAGCTTCCAGACTACAACAGACTAGAGAGAAGGACATGGCAGCCCACTCCCGAAACAATTAGCCACTGAAAACCCTATGAATAGCAGAGAAGCACTGTCAAATCTAATGCTGGAAAATGAGGTCCCCAGGCTGGAAGACATTCAAAAGATGACTGGAAGAGTTGCCTCCTTAAAGTGGAGTCAACCTTGTGATGGGGTTGGAGTAAAGCCCCTGGTCCTCCTTTTGCTGATGTGGCACAACCCAAAATGAGAAGAAACACAGTGACTGCAACAATGGGCTCAAACATAAAAAGGTCATGTGCATGGCACAGTGTTGGTGAGTGTTTTGTTCTGTTGTACAAAGGCTCGCTATGAGTCAGTCTCAATTCAACAGCACCTAACAACAATGAAAAAAAAAGGAAAAGGGAAGGATGCCAGGATTTCCTGCAGGGCAGATGGTTAGATGGAGGTGCTGAGCATGGAGGTGGAATAGGCTAAGTGGTGGGGTCGGATTCACAGGACAGAAGAAGAGTTGGGTTTGCACTTGTGAGGTCAGGGGTTTTGGCACGCAGCGGGCACAGGAGATCTGGAGGTGGAGACAGAGACGTGGGAGCCAGGACCATGGGTCAGAATGTCTGGTCAGGATGGAGAGCAAAAGCTGAAAGACAGCCAGGGTTGAGCCTGAGGAGCCCCGCCTACAGGTAGGAGGACCCCAGGCTTATGACAGAGGATAGGGTTGGGCTCTGGACACTCTCTGCCTGCCTGGCCTGTGTCCTCCAGAGTGGCCCTTGTGAGTGAAGGAGACAGTCCTCAGGGAAGCACGCTAGGGGTGGACAGGGAGCTCAAAATGAGAAGGAGGGCTGGTAAGGAGGTTTTTAAAAAGTAAACAGGGGCTAGGAGGTGGAGGCAGGAGGACCGCAAGTTCAAGACCAGAGGCAGTCTGCGTAATTTAGTGAGATCTTGTCTCAAAAAAGTAAAAAAAAAAAAAAAAAAAAAAAAAAAAAAAAAAAAAAAAAGGCCTGGGGTGCAGCTCAGTGGTCCAGCACTTGCAAAGCATGCAAGCGCGAGGCCCTGGGTTCAACCCCAGCACCGAGGGGAAAAAAAAAAAACTCAACAAGGGCCAAGGGAGGTGGAGCTTGACTGTCACCCCAGTGCTCAGAAGACTGAGTCAGGAGGATCGTGAGTTCAAGGCCAACCTGAGCTGCACACAGAGATCCTGTCTCAAAAAACCAACCAACCAACCAACCAACAATTACAACAGAAAATCAGCAGGTTTCTGCAGCCACTACACTCAGGCTCCACTCAATAATAGGGACACATTCTGAGAAACGTGTCCAGGGGATTTAGTCGTGAAAACATCTCAGAGTGAATTTATACAAGCTTAGTCACTAGATGTGGCCTTTTGATGGAAAGATGCTGTAGATTTAACAGAGCAGACTATTTTATAGGAAAGTCTTTGTTGGGTTTTTTTGGTGTTTTTTTTTTTGTTTTTTTTTTGCAGTCTCTCTATGTAGCCCAGGCTGGCCTTGAACTCAAAATCCTCCTGCCTCTACCCCTCAAGTACTAGGGTTATAGCATATGCTACCATCTCAACTTAAACTTTTTTTTCTTTAACAATTAGGAGTATACCATAAAATAACAATAAAAAGCATAGTACAATAACTACTTATAATACTACCAGAACCCCTTATTATTGCTCTCAAGTATTATGGATTATGTTTACTGTATAACTGTATTAAGTATATAAGTGTTTTGCTATACTTTTATACAACTGGAAGTACAATAAGTTTATTCATACTTGCATCACAACAAATATGTGTAACACACCACACTACAATGTAACTGCAGCTCTGATGGAGTTTGTTGTTGTTAGGTGTCATCGAGTTGGGTCTGCCTCATAGCGACCCTATGTGCAGCAAAATGAAACACTCCCCAATTCTGTGGCAGGCACACCATCTTACTTATGTTTAAGCCCATTGTTGCAACCACTGTGTCAAACCATTTAGTTGAAGGTCTTCCTTATTTTCATTGACCTGCCATTCTCCCAAATATGATGCCCTTCTCCAGGGACTGCTCCCTCCTGACAACATGTCCAAAAGACATCCGATGTAGTCTAGCCATCCTAGCTTCCAAGGAGCATTCTGGTTGCACTTCCTCTAGGACAGATCTGTTGGAAAGGTGATGGGATTTTTTAGCTCCATTGTAATATCATGGGAACCCCACCATTGACTAAAAACGTCCTACTGCAGTGCATGCCCTATATTTGTCTTTAGTGTCCAGCAAAATTATCTCTGAAAGCCGGGTGCAGTGGTGCACTCCTATAATCCCAGCAACTTGGGAGGCTGAGGCAGGAGGATCACAAGTTAAGAGGCCAGAGGCAACTTATAACTTAGCAAGACATTGTCTCAAAATAAAAAAATTTAAAAATGGGCTGGGAGTGTAGCCCAGTGGGAGAGCATTGGCTAAGTATGTGTGAGGCCCTGAGTTCAACTTCCAAGTACCCTCACCCCCCCAAAATAAAACTATCTCTGAGTTGTGCTTATGGCAAAATCCCATGTCCTCATGCTTTCTACCCCAATGATGCCCATATCTGGACCATCCTCAGCCTCTGTAGCTGCAAAGGCCACAAGCTGGGAGTCTAGAATCCTGTCCCCAACCCTCAGGCCTGTTTTATCTTCAGGGTGTCCAATTCTTTAACATTTTGAATTTGTCATCACCTTAAAAGAAGATACGATTTCTTTTTCTTTTCTTTTTCTTTTTCTTTATCTTTTTGCAGTACTGGGGATTGAACCCACAGCCTTGTACAAGTGCTCCAACACAGAGCTGCACCCCCAGCCTCTTTTCTATTTTTCATTTTGAGACAGGGTCTCGCTAAATTGCACAGGCTGCCTCTGGCCTTGAACTCAAAATCCTCCATGCTCAGCCCCCGAAGTCACTGAGTTTACAGGTGTGCAGCACTTCACCCAGCTAGAAAGTAAGATTTCAGAACCAGCCATGACAACTTGGTTTTCAGCAGGTGCCACATATTTGTGCCTTCTCACGGCTCTCTTGAGGACAAGACCAAATCCAGTCAGATGAGCCAGGCGCTCTTCAGTTGGCAGAGCTGGGGAGCCATCCCTCCCAACGGATAGGCACCATGATAAGAACTCATGTTCATCTGTCACCTGTTCTCACCATGATTTCTACCCTTTTGTGTAACCTCCATGATCGCTTCAGTTAAAACCTCTCTAGAGTGGTCCATTGTTGGGATTCCCAGGAGGATAGAGAGTACCCCAAACATGGCCAGTCCCAGGAGCTCATCTAGCCCACTTGGAATCCTATGGGGCAAGATAGCAATGGTCACCTTTGCCATACATCCGGGTATCTCACTCTTCCCCCCTCCCATCAAGTGGGCCAAGATGGCACCCAAGGTATGGTAGCATCTAAAGCCCCCCTGGTGCCTGATTGGTCATTTCTGATCCAACCCTGTTCCCCTGATTGGCTGGCTATCAGGCCATATAAACTCTGGAGCTCAGAGTTTGGCAGCCATTTTAAACACCATCCAAGGGAAGCTCACCGGGTCCTTGAGGTTCCTTAGGAGCCCAAGGCCCATTTACTCGTCTGCCTAGCTTAGCCTTCAGCCTTCCTACGACCTGCCTCCATCATACTTCAATCTGTCTGCCACCTCTATCTGACCCCGACCTCTACAATGCCGGATATCCTACGCGGATGGACAGCTTTGCGAGGCAAGACTTTGGGAATCAAGCTCAGGGCCCCCAAAATGGCGAAAGCTGTGAGCTGGAAGAGCAACGACACCCTGGAGTCTCTGCCCCAGTGGCAGAGACAGCAGCTGAGCGCTTCCCTTCTCCAACTCCCTTTTCCGCCTCTCCCTAATCCTCCATTCCTTTCCCTTCCTTTGTGAATAAGCCCATCCTTCTATCCTGTGCGTGTTCCTGTGCTTCTATCCTGTGCTCTGTTCTCTGGCCACAGCCTCGCTACTGGGTGCAGCATCCGGGTACCCACCCCTTGCTTCCACCCACAACGCAGAGAGAGGGAGAGAGAAACTCCAGGAAGAACCCGACAGTCCATCAAGGCAGCAACCTCCTGGGCTTGAGGGGATTTAGCAAGATTAACCAACTAACCATGTTATATGCACACGTACCACTGGCACAAAGGAGAGGGGACATCATTTTTTCAAAATCAACTTTCTTAGCCAGGTGAAATAGTGCACGCGTGTAAACCCAGCTACTTGGGAGGCTGAAACAGAAGGATCATGGACCTGAGGCTGGCCAGAAGCAGCCTGTGCAGCTTATAGAAACCCTGACTCAAAATAAAAATTTTAAAAAGGCTGAGGATGTAGCTTATGGTAGAGTGATTGCCTAATGCAAGACTCTGGGTTCAATCCCTAGTAAACATACACACATAAAACCAACCTTCTTGAGGCTTAATTTACATACATCCATTTTAAGGGCATGGTTCGGACTTGCTTGAGTGACTTTCCAGCACAATCAAGTTAGAGAACATTTCCATCCCCCGATAATGTCCCTTGGGAATCTTGCCCTCAATCTCCTCCCCCTCTCCCATTCCTAGCCCCTGGCAACCGCTGCTCTGCTTTCTGTCAGACAGGACTCTGTGAATCAAAAGAAGGTCAGCTGGAAAAGATGCAGAAGACTTCCCACAGCGCTCACTGAGCACACAGCAGCGAGCAGGGGCTAAGGGAAGCCCTGTCCCGTGACAGTGCACTGATTAGCGGGCCTACTGGTGCTCCCACAAGCCATCTGACTACTTTTCAAAGGATAAGCCACAAGGACTTATTTTAATGGAGGTTTTAAAGCAGGCTTTTGGGGTGTTGGAAATATAAGAGAGATGTTTTTTATCTTTTGTCTTTTTTTCTTTCTTACTGGTGCTAGTGAATTGAACCCAGGGCCTTGCACGTACTTTATTACTGCTCTACCACTGGGCTGCACCCCCAACTCCCCATTTTTAATTTTGAGTCAGGGTCTCACTAAGCTATGCAGGCTGCTTCTGGCCTTGAACTCATGGTCCTCCTGCCTCTGCCTCTCAAGTCCCTGGGATTACAAGCGTGCACCATGGTGACCAGCTCATTGGGTAAATTATGATCAGATATAGGATATCCATGTATATATAGGATATATACATGTGTGTATGTGCATAGATAGATAGATAGATAGATAGTGTTAGCCTACTTGCTGGAAATTAGAAAATATCTGGAAAACCCTAGGAAAATCTGAGAGAATATCTGAGTCAACAATAGGAACATTTATTCACAATGAAATTGGAGGTAGATAGTTCCAATTCAACAGAGTCAAGGGCTCACACCCTTTTCAATCTTCTACTTGGCATCCCTCTAACCCTTCCTCCTCCTCCTCCTCCTCTTCCTCCTCCTCCTCCTCTTCTCCTTCTTCCTTATCATCATCATCATCATTATCCTTCTTCTTCTTCTTCTCCTCCCCCCTCCCCCTCCCCCTCCTTCTCCTTCTCCTTCTCCTCCTTCTCCTTCTCCTTCTCCTTCTCCTTCTCCTTCTTCTTCTTCCTCTTCCTCTTCCTCTTCTTCTCCCCCTTAGCTATCTTCTTGGAGTGCATCACCTCATGACTCCATTATGGCTGCTGTCACTCCAAGTATTGCATCCTTACATAAAAACGTCCAAACCAGGAATGAAGAGAGAAGTTCTATTTCTTTTATGAGATGGGGCAAAATCTTTCCTAGAGAGCCCCACCCCAAGTAGGCTTCTTAATATTTTGTTGGCTAAAACTGGGTCACTTATCCATCTTGATACCAGTTACTAGTAAAGAGGATCAGGATCATCATGATCAGTGCCCATGATGACTGAACCTCTGGGGCAGAAGCATCTGTAAGAGGTGATGTTTGATTTCTTGCTCTCTGTAATTTTCTACTCTACAGGCAGTGAGGGCTGGGATTTAGCTCAGTGGGTAGAGCACTGCTCTGCAGTCTCTGAGGTCCCAAGTTCAATTCCCAGCACTGCAAAAATGGGAGAAGGACCTGGCAATTCACTCCCAAGGCAATCCCAAAACAGTCATCCATTGAAAACCCTATGAGGGTCACTATGAGTCAGATACCGACTCGACGGCACCAACAACAGCAAACAGGCAGTGAAATCAATCTCTTCCCCAAATACTGCTGCAACCCGTTTCCTCTTCTGCAACATTCTCTCCACGGGCTCCATGCTGCCATGGAGGTGGACTCTGAGAACTTCATCAACTTCCTCTGTCCCCTTCTTTCTCTGGAAGGCAGCTGCAGCGCCCCTTTCCCAGCACTCAGGCCACCATCTTCATGCTTTGCTCCACCTCCCCGTGGATGGTTTTCCAGCATTGCCTCAGAGGGAAGTCAGCAGACTTCTGACAGACTTTGAGAAGTTTGGGAGACCACACTACCTGTATGTCTTCGGGGCTTTTTGTTTCTTTAACCCGGAAGCCACATTGTCAGAAACAAGAAGATGGACAGTTGAGCCCTTTGTCATTAGTGTCCGCTCTTTGTTTCCCCACCTGAGCTCTAATTTCCCACTTCAAATTCTCCACTCCCAGAATCAATGGCCTGACTGTCCTTCCAGGTACCTTTCTGGTTTTATCGACCCTCTGCCTCCTCTTTTGGGGTGATTCTTACAACTAAGTCTGCAGAGCCCTGGTCTTCCTGTTCACTCACCGCTCATCCACTCCCTGCTTCTCTTCCACCTCCCCCAGGCATGACCTGGTCTGTTCTTGCCTCCTTCACAGGATCTGGTTGAACCTGGCTGCCTCTCCAGAATCCATGACACCCGTTCCTTTTCAAAACCATGTAGACCCGGGGAGAGAAGCAAAGATGGCAGACAGATAGCACACGCCTTCTGACCTTGAGTAAAAGGAAACCTTAATCAATAATTTAGAACACACATTGACTAGAGAGACAGAGTAATAAATTAGATTAGAGACAGCAGAAAGAACTAGGGGAGCAACGAGATCGCAATTCAAAGCTCAGAAGACCTACACAAGCAGCAGCAGCGGAGTTGCCATTCCCAGATCACAGAACACCAAAACTCAGAGAGGAATCCATGCACACATCCACAGGTGCCCGCATCCTACAAGGAGTACAACCTTGGCATCACACCAACACCCTGCCCATGGGACACGGACAACGCCCTCCGCAGAGAAGAACTGGTGAGTTAGCCTGAAACATCAGGCTCAGCAGCCATCTGTATGTGGCGCTGCCAGGGCAGGTGGTGAGTCTAGGCTGGTCCAAAAGCCTCATGCAGGAGTGCAGGCCTCAGATCCACCAGAGGTGAAACATTATCACCCCCTCCATCCCCACGGGGTGTGGGGAGTGAATGCAGTATGGGCTGGGGAACATGGGCTGGGGGAGCAAGCCCAGAGTCTAGTTGCAATCCGCCTCCCTCCCTCCTGTTGTGGCAGGGTGGTTGCACTGCACAACTTTCACACAGATACATGGGCACACTGGCACTCGGACCCCAGATCCCCCGGGGGTGATTCAATATCATCTCACTGCACCGTGAAATCGGCTAGGGTCTGTGGAAGTGACTGAGTCCCATGTGGACAGAGCACAACCACAGTCCCACAGGGAGCACAGCAGTGCCCTTTGTCCCAGCACGTGACTGCCACACAGCCAAACAGGCTGCAGATTCACCAGGGGTGGTCAGATACCATCCCGCCCTCTATAGGGAAGGAGTGGCTAGACCACAATGGGATTCAGAACCTGTGAGTGGACAGAGAGTCTAACGATAAGATCTAACTTCCGCCACCATATATTCCCACCATAGGCATTGGGGCAGCGATCTCTGAGTTGGGTTCATAGCACCTGACCTTTGTGGGGCAGGAAAAATTCCCAGAAGGTCACGACAGATTGTACAGCCTCTCTGACAATACAACAGGGACTGAATATTTCATGGGGCAATCTCTGAAAGCACCTAGTGGCCTGCTTCAGCCCAAGAGACCACGTGGCTACTCACCATATCCACTCAGCAGAGGGAAGCTGCGCAGAAGCCCCGCCCCCCAAGTCAGCCTGCTTCTAACAAGAGAACTGAAAGCGAAAAGCCCTTTTCCTGCAGCAAGGTCAGTCACCTGAAGGAAGAGAGACAGGGCCTCATCAGAACACTTAAGACTGCTGCAGATAGTGGGAAAACCATGGTGCCCTGAGCTCTCCAGTGTACACTACTCCCTTATTCACTTTATTGTTCAGATACCTCTTGTGAGGGTATACAGATGTTTTTCTTGTGTGTGTATGATTTGTGTGTGTGTGTGTGTGTGTGTGTGTGTATGTGTGTATGTGCCTGCAAATTTTTTCTTCTATATATTTTTGTTTTAGATAATTATTTTATTTTTATTTTTAAATTTAAATTTAATTTCTATTAGTCTCTGTTCTCTCTCTCCTGTTTCTCCCTCTTCTTTCCCCATATCCTCCCCCTCTTCATAGCCCAGTAGAGAAACAAAATCTGCTGCCTCCCTAGCCCCCAGCCCCATTAGAATAGTGAATTGGAGAATGGGAAACTGAGGAGTGGAGAGTCCAGGACGCAGATAAGAGTGTCATGAGCTGATGGTCCACTGAACCTAGGAGATCTGATTAAAAACTAAGCCCATTGTGAGTTGAGTAGGGCTGGCAAACCAAAGTAAGAGCCCCACAGACTAGACAACCAAGGAATCATGCTGTACCCAGTAGACAAATCAGTGACTGGGATCTCAGCAATCAGAGGGAATCTGAATTGGACAGAACTGAATTCAGAGTCTGCACCAGATCCTTGTGTAGAGTTCCAAAGCCGTAAAATATGGGGGTGAGGAGCGAAATAAAGTTCCAGAGATTCATCACCATGCAAACTCAAAGGAATAACAGAGGGAGAAGTTCTGCACACTTGGGAGAGATGAAACCTAATTCCTGGACCATATACAGGGGAAGCAAAGTCATAAGCCTATAAGAAATGCAAAGGGGCAGGTTGGATGTGAACACTCCACTGACCAAAACCTCCCAATAAATACTTCCAACGAATCTCAATGCTTAGAGATCTCTGAATTGAAATTCAGAGTTTTGGTTATTAATATGCTAAGAGAAATCAAAACTAATACCACCAGTGCCCTTGAAATCCTTGAAAAGAAGGTATCTCATCTGGAGTCCGTTCTCTCTTCCCAGCTAGAAATGATTAGGAAAAATCAAGTGACAATCCTTGACATACAAACCAAGCTAAATGAATTAAACTCTGCAAAATAATCTTTTTCATCAAGACTGGATGAAGCTGAGGTACAAATTTCAGGGACTCAATCCAAGGACTCAATCCAAGAAATTAAATATGTACAGTCAGAAACAGAAACAGTGATGAAGGAATTTTAAAAAGATTTCCAAGAAGCCTCAGACAGAATGAAAAAATGAAACTTAAGAATTTAGGGTGTCCCTCAAGGAGAGGAAAGGTCCACCAGAGGACTAGGAAATCTAGTTTATGATATAATCTAGGAAAATTTTCCAGAGATAATCTAGGATCTGGATACTTACACAACTGAAACATTCAGGACCCCACCTAGAGTAGACCAAAATAGGTCATCCCCAAGACATATCATCGCTTGAACGCTTTCATTAGAAACCAAAGAAGCTATTCTGAAAGCAGCAAGGGGGAAATCCCAGGTAACTTTTAAAGGGAAACCTATTAAAATTATTGCAGACTTCTCCATATCAACACTGAAAGCTAGAAAGTCTTGGACACAGGTAATTCACATACTAAAAAAGAACAACTTCCAACCAAGAATACAATATCCTGCAAAATTATCTTTGAAAATAGATGAAGAGTATAAGACATTCCATGATACTGACACATTTAAACAATTTGCAACCACCAAACAAGCTCTACAGAGGATTATAAATCAATTACCACATCCAGGTGAGGTAAGACAAGCCTATATAGATAATCAAAGACTTGGATAGCTGAGATAAGTGCAAACCAAGAAAGGAACAAAGCAACCATGATTCATAAACCAGTAACATGTAATGATTGGATGCATAACAATAGATACTTCTCAGTAATCATTGTTAATGTAAATGGTCTTAACTCACCAATTAAGAGACAGAGACTGGCTAATTGGGTGAAAAAACATAAACCCTCAATATGTAGTATTCAAGAAACCCATCTAACTCACAAAGCCTGCAATAGACTGAGAATTAAGGGATGGAAAACAAATACCAAGCAGGGGGAGAAACAAACAAAAAAAAAGTAGATGCTCCAATTCTAATATCAGATAGATTATTTTTCAATCCAAAACTAATCAGAAGAGATAAAGAAGGACACTACATATTACTAAAAGGAACAATCAATCAGGAACAAGTAACGCTTCTAAATGTATATGCTCCAAATACTGGGGAACTTAGCTTTATAAGACAAACTTTATGGGATATAAAGAACTTTATTGGATTAGACACAATAATTATGAGAGACTTCAATAACCCACTGTCACCAAGAGACAGGTCATCAAAACAGAAAATCAACAGAGAAATGACGAATCTAATCTTGAGCCTAAACCAATTGGATCTCACAGATATATACAGAATATTCCATCCACACAATGAGGAATACACATTCTTCTCAGCTCAACATGGAATGTTTTCCAAGGTAGACCATATGCTAGTCCATAAGAATTCCCTCAACAAATACGAAAAAGTAGAAATTATCCCCTGTTCCTTATCAGAACACAACAGAATAAAATTGGAACTCAATAGCAAGAATAATTCCAGAAATCTTACAAACTCCTGGAGATTAAATAATACACTGCTGAATGACCAATGAATTGTTGATGAAATCAAAATGGAATTTGAAAAATTCCTGCAATCAAGTGATGATGAAAACACACCCTACCAAAATATACAGGGTACAGCAAAGGCAGTTTTAAGAGGAAAGTTTATAGCATTAAGTGCCTTCATCAATAAGGTAGAGAAGAGCCAAATAAATGACCTAATGACACACCTTAAGAAGCTAGAAAATCAACAACAAATCAATCCTAAAAGGAGCATACAGAAAGAAATTACCAAAATAAAGGCAGAAATATCTCAATTAGAATCTAAAAAGATAATTCAAAATATTAATAAGTCTAAGAGCTGGTTCTTTGAAAAGATTAATCAAATAGACACTCCTCTGGCCAATCTCATCAAAAAGAAAAAGGAAAAAGCAAATATAGAAAAGATTAGGAAGGAAAATGGGACCATAACCACCAACTACAATGAAATACAGAAAATCATCAGGGATTACTTTGAGAGATTATATTCCCAAAATATGAAGATACAGAAGAAATGGATAAATTTATTAATACATATGACTTACCAAAACTAACCACAAAAGACGTAAATGACTTAAACAAGCCCATTACATCTACTGAAATAGAAAAGGTAATAAAAAGCCTCCCAACAAAGAAGAGCCCAGGTCCTGATGGGTTCATAGCAGAATTTTACCAAACTTTCAAAGAAGACATAATACCTGTTTTCCTCAAATTATTCTAAAAATTAGAAAACACTCCTAAACTCATTCTACGAAGCTTCCATCACCCTGATACCTAAACCAGGAAAGGATTCACTTAAGATAGAAAATTATAGACTCATTTCCTTCATGAACATAGATGCAAAAATCCTTAACAAAATCCTGGCAAACCGAACCCACCAACATATTAAAAAAGATTGTTCACCATGACCAAGAGGGGTTTATTCCACAGATGCAAGGGTGTCTCACCATACGGAAATCAATTAATATAACTCAACATATCAAAAGACTGGCAAACAAAAATCACATGATCATCTCAATTGATGCTGAAAAGGCCTTTGACAAAGTGCAACACCTTTTCATGATAAAAGTCCTGGAGAAGATATTTATAACTGTCAAATACCTTAACATCATAAAAACCATCTATGACAGACCTACAGCCAACATTATATTAAATGGAGAAAAACTGAAACCATTTTCTCTAAGATCTGGAACAAGACAAGGATGTCCACTCTTCTATTCTATTTAACATAGTAATTGAAGTCCTTGCCAGGGCAATCAGACAAGAGAAAGAAATCAAAGGGGTACAGATTGGCAATGAAGAGGTCAAACTATCATTATTTGTAGATGACATGATGCTCTACCTAAAAGACCCCAAAACCTCATCCAGAAAACTTTTAAATCTAATGAACTCCTTCAGCAAAGTGGCAGGATATAAAATTAACACACAAAAATCAATAGCTTTCCTTTATACCACTATAAGCAGAAAGAGAAGGAAATTACAGATACAATACCTTTTATGATCACCTACCAGAAAATTAAGTCCCTTGGAATCAATCTAACCAAAGACCCTACAGACCTCTACAATGAAAATTTCAAAACATTAAAGAAAGAAATTGCAGAGGATACTAAAAAATGGAAGGACCTTCCCTGCTCCTGGATAGAGAGAATCAATGTAGTAAAAATGGCTATCCTACCAAAAGCAATCTATAGATTTAATGCAATCTCCATTGAAATTCCAATGACAGACTTTACAGACATAGAAAACACAATCCAAAAATTCATATGGAATCAGAAAAGACCACCAATAGCCAAAACACTCTTAAGCTGCAAAACTAGTGCAGGTGGAATCACAATCCCTGACTTTAATCTATACTACAGGGCAGTAGTTGCAAAAACAGCTTGGTACTGGAACAAAAATAGGCCTGAAGACATGTGGAACAGAATAGAAGATCCACAAATACCTCAACACACCTATAGCCACCTAATTTTCAACAAAGGAGCAAAGCAAGTAAATTGGAAAAAGGATAGCCTTTTCAATAAATGGTGCTGGGAAACATGGATATCCATTTGCAGAAAAATGAAAACTGACCCACATTTCTCAATATGCATGAGAGTTAACTCAAAATGGATAAAAGACTTCAATATAAAACCAGAAACTTTCAAATTAATAGAAGATAGGATAGGAAATATGCTACAGCATATAGGCATGGGAAAGTATTTCCTTAATAGGACTCTGATTGCTCAAGAAATTGCAACAATAGATAAACAGGATTACATGAAATAAAAAACTTCTGTACAGCAAAGGAAATAAACAGAATCAATGAAATCCCCACTGAATGGGAAAAAATCTTCACATCCTATACATTGGACAGAGGTCTAATTACCAGAATTTATAAAGAACTCAAGAAAAAAATACCCAAGAAAACAAATAACCCAATACACAAATGGGCAAAGGAACTGAATAGTTTTCAAATGAAGAGGCCCGTAAAGCCGTGAAACACATGACAAAATGCTCAATATCCCTAGCCATTAGGGAAAGGCAAATCAAAACAACTCTGAGATTTCACCTTACTCCAGTAAGAAGGGCCAAAATCAATAAAACAAATAAGAACAAATGCTAGAGAGATTGCAGAGAAAAGGGAACCCTCTTACACTGCTGGTGGAGCTGTAAATTAGTCCAACCACTTTGGAAATCAATATGGAGGTATCTTAAAAAACTAAAAATAGATCTAACATATGACCCAGCTATAATACTATTGGGAATTTACCCAAAGGTAGATGTGTCATCATACCACAGAGATACCTACATTATTATGTTCAATGCAGCACTTTTCACAGTAGCAAGGATATGGAACCAACCAAAGTGCCCATCAACAGAAGAATGGATTAAAAAACTATGGTACATATACACAATGGAATACTACTCAGCAATCAAAAAATGAAACAATGCCATTTGCAGAAAAATGGATGGAATTGGAGAAAATTATTTTAAGTGAATGAACACAAGCACAGAAAGAGAAACACCACGTGTTCTCACTTATATGTGGGAGCTGAATCAAAAATTCAAAGAAGGAAAAAATCCTATGCGGAAGTCAGAACATAATAAAATGCTAAAGTCAACTTAGCAGAGAAGGGACAATTTGGGGAGCACAAAAGAAGGAGGGAGGGATCTAGCAAAAGGAGGAAATCCTGGGAGAGGGGAGAGGGGAAAGGAGGAATAAGGATGAGTGAGGAATGGAGGAGGGGGCGATCTCAAGGTGAATAGCCCAACTTTAATAGTTCTGGAAATAATTATAATTATGCCAATAATACCAAAGAATGGTAATAATATGGCTAGGCTAGAAAATTCATGTAATGGTACTGACAATGTAAAAAGATAGTTTACTACAGAAGAATTTTTTATCTTAAACATAGTTGGGATCCAAGAATATATAGAAAAATATTACCACAAAAAGACATGCAAATGGACGAGAGGTCATTGGTGGGGCTATAGGATGGGGGGAGAAAGTGCACAAGAGGGTAAGGGGGAACTTATCTGTGCAATGTACAACAAAATGCATATATGGAAATGTCACAATGAAATGCAAGTCAGAATGAAACACATTAAGTTGTATATTAAAATTTTCCAATACAAAAAGCATAGCAACAGCAATTTTACAATAGTTCTAAAATTTGGTAGCTTTGCATAATGAAAGTACATCTGTTAATGGATGCACTTACTATTTACCATTTTCTCTTTTAAAAAAAAAAGGAATTGGGAGCACTGAAGATGAAATGGGCCTGAGGGTTGGGGACGGGATTCTAGGCTCCCAGCTTGTGGCCTTTGCAGCTGCAGAGGCTGAGGATGGTCCAGATACTGGGAATCATTGGGGTAGGAAGTGTGAGGACACAGGATTTTGACATAAGCACATCTCAGAGATAGTTTTTTTGAGGGTGGGAGTACGTGGCAGTTGAACTCAGGGCCTCACACATACTTAGCCAATGCTCTTCCACTGAGCTGCAACTCCAGCCAATTTTTTTTTTTAATTTTGAGACAAGGTCTTGCCAAGTTATGCAAGCTGCCTCTGGCCTTGAACATGTGATCCTCCTGCCTCAGCCTCCCAAATTGCTGGGATTATAGGAGTGCACCACCGCACCTGGCTTTCAGAGACAATTTTGCTGGACACTAAAGACAAATATAGGGCATGCACTGTATCAGGACATTTTTAGTCAGTGGTGTGGATCCCATGTTATTATAATGGAGTCAAAAAATCCCATCACCTGTCCAACTGATCTGACCTAGAGGAAGGGCAACCAGAGTGCTCCGTGGTAGCTAGGATGGCTAGACTGCATCTGATGCATTTTGGATGTGTTGTCAGGAGGGGCCAATCCTTGGAGAAAAACATCATGTTTGGGAGAGAGGAAGGTTAATGGAAAAAAAGGAAACCCCTCAACTAGACGGTTTGACACTGTGTCTGCAAGAATAGATGTAAACATAAAAAAGATCGTGTCCCTGGCACAGAATCAGGGAGTGTTTCGTTCTGCTGTACAGAGGGTTGCTATGAGTTGGACCTGACTTGTCAGCATCTAACAACAACAACAGGAGCTATCCTCATCATTGCCACTACCATGACACAGACCATGGCATGGGTAGTACCAGGCTCTGTTTTGGCACCGGAACTACATTAATGTTATCCTAAGTGCCCCTGCGGTATAGATGAGAAAAGCAGGTGCAGAGAGTTGAATCACCTGCCCCAAATCACAGAGTTAGCAAGTAACAGAGCTGGCTCCACCGCCCGGCTCTCCACCACCGCCTGCTGCCTCCCACGTGCAGGGCAAGCTGGCTAAGTGCCAGTCCAGGGACGTGGATAGAGCTCAAGTGGAGGAGGGGGGAAGGGAAAGCAGTCGGCTCGGGCATCCCAGCCAAGGCTGCTGCGCAGCACAGGACACCGTCGTGGAATTTGCCCTTCTCTTTGCATACGGTCACAGCCCTGGTAACAAAAGTCAAGGCATCTTTTGTGCCGTTGGCTCCCAGCGAGAGACGTCACTGGCACTGCCAAGTCTTTATCATTTCTGCGGGCGAAATTTCTCACCAGACGTGTGTGGGAGCAGCCGGCAAGGTGCAGGGTGGCAGAGAGCTTGGGTTCTGCAGGTGAGAAGGGGGCCGAGGGAGGTGTGTGGGACCTGCTTGGTGCTCCCTGAATTGGGGAGGGGGGTGATTGAAGGGAGTTCAGGAAGGGAGGTGGCTAACCTCGCAGGCTAAGGAGTGGGGATGGGAGTGGGATGTCAGTGGTGTTAATGTCTCTCCCTGGCTGGTGCATGAGATCCTCCTGGTGAGGGTCAGAAGGACCCCACCCCAACCACGACCTGTGCTTCTCTGTGTCTAACCAGCAACTGGAACATGGAGAGGAGCCTTGCCCCGTCCTTCTTCCCTGGAAATCACTGGCTCTACTTCTCCGTGAACCTCGTGGTTTTCCTCGTGGGGCTTCCGCTGAACATGATGGCCATGGTGATCTTCCTGGGCAAGCTGCGGTGCCACCCGGTGGCCGTGGACGTGCTCCTGCTCAACCTGACCCTCTCGGACCTGCTGCTGCTGCTCTTCCTGCCGTTCCGCATGGTGGAGGCGGCCAGCGGCATGCGCTGGCCGCTGCCCTTCTTCCTCTGCCCCCTGTCCGGCTTCCTTTTCTTCACCACCATCTACCTCACCTCCCTCATGCTGGCGGCCGTGAGCATCGAGCGCTTCCTGAGCGTGGCCTACCCGCTGTGGTACAGGATGCGGCCACGCCTGGGCCAGGCTGGGCTGGTCAGTGGCGCCTGCTGGCTCCTGGCGGCCGCGCACTGCAGCGTGGTCTACATCACCGAGTTCTCGGGGGACTTGTTGCACAGCCAGTACACCAACGGCACCTGCTACCTGGAGTTCCGGGAAGACCAGCTCGCCATCCTCCTGCCCGTGCGGTTCGAGATGGCCGTGGTCCTTTTTGGGGTGCCCCTGCTCATCACCAGCTACTGTTATGGCCGCCTAGTGTGGATCCTGGCCAGGGGCACCAGCCGGCGCCGGTGCCGGAGGGTGGTGGGACTTCTGGCAGCGACCCTGCTCAACTTCCTGGTCTGCTTTGGACCTTACAACATGTCCCACGTGGTGGGCTTCGTGCAAGGCCAGAGCCCCCCATGGAGGAGCTACGTGCTGCTCCTCAGCACCTCGAACTCCTGCATCGACCCCCTGGTCTATTACTTCTCATCATCTAGGTTCCAAGCTGACTTTCGAAAGCTGCTGGGGAGGCTGGCGGGGGGCTGGGGCTCTGGGAGCCAGGAGATTAGCATGGAACTGAAGGGCAAGAA
>VMDO01006112.1:0-103879 GCA_007922755.1 Pedetes capensis | reverse complement strand
TAGTAAAAAAGAAAAATTGGAGGACATGGAGGAGATGGCCATAGAGCTCAGCAGAAGGCCTAACCTCTGACACGTGGAAGCCATTTTTTTCCACTGGAACAAGAAAGGAGGAGAGGATGGTGCAGATGTAGAAAGTTTGGTAGATTTGTTGTTGTTGTTAGGTGTTGTGTCCAAGTCATCCCGACCCTCATAGTTTTTCAAAGGCTGATTGTTTGAAGATTGTTTCGGGAGTGGATTACCATATCCTTCTCCTGTTTTTGCAGTGCTGAGGATCAAACCCAGGTCCTCAAAAAGTGCAGAGTAGCACTCTACCAAGCAAAACCCGATTTAGCAGCAGAAAATTGAAGGAGTTATATCAGATCTACATAAAGTCAGAATGTTATGGATGATGTTAGTCAGCTAGACTAAAAGGACAAAACAGCAGCTGTGGTGAGAAAATGGATTTCTGAATTAAAGAATTCAGAGGTAGAACAGTTTGAATAAAAACAAGATGAGACCATTTAAGTGGGTGGGTGAGGTATTTTGACTTCCTCATCACCAGTAATCTGGTATCAAGAAATTTCAATGATAAATCCATTGGTAATTAAATTAGGTTCTTTTCAATGACATTGTAATCAAAGACAACAAGCATCTAATTTGCAAAAGAATTTGTTACCTGTTCACTAGAATCATTTCCTTTCTCAATTTCTGGAAAGTAAACCACAAAGACTTATTAAGTACTTACTTACCACATCTCAGACTTTCTCATTTGCCTTGGAAATAGCTTACATAAACTCAAATTCATCAGAAAATGCAAAGAAAATCTTTACCAACATAACATGCTTTGATAAAGTACATTTGTCTTATTTTGTATATTTTATATTTATATTTTGTATATTTTAATCAAACATTGGCTTTCATTCAATTTATCTGAAGGCCTTACAAGCTATCTAGCTAGCTACCGTTCACCATTAAATCTTTTTCTTTTCTTTTTTTCTTTTTTCTGCAGTATTGGAGGATGAACCCAGGGCCTTTCCCATGCTTAGGCAAGTGCTCTACCATGGAGCTGTATCCCCAGGCCTCTTTTTATTTTTCACCTTGAGATAAGGTCTCGCCAAGTTATTTGGCTGCCTCTAGCCTTGAACTTGCAATCCTCCTGCTTTGGCCTCCTGAGTCACTGGTATTACAGGCATATGCCACTGCACCCAGCTACTGTTAAATTGTAAGTCAGCTAAACCAGACTTTCTTCAGAAAGACTTCATTTTATAGAGTTGGATAAGTGTTTAAAAATCCAATATATGGAGATATAAAAATTACTCACGTTTACAGTTTCATGAATTGTGATGAATGTAGACACCCATGTAATCACCACAATCAGCATTTCCATCACAACAGAAATTGCTCTCCTGTGCCTTTGCAGTCAGTTCCTCCTCACTCACACCCCTAATGCTAGGGAACCACTGATCTGCTTCCTTATACTCTAAATAAGTTTTGTCTGTTCTAAAACTTCATATAAATGCACTTTTTTTTGTCTTTTCATTCAGCATGTTTTTGAGATTCACTTATGTTGATGCATGTATTACTAGTTTTCCTCTTTTTTTTAATAGTACCTTTTTGTATGAATATGTCAGTTTATCCGTTTGTTGACATTTAATTCCAGTTTTTAGAAACATGAATATTCTTGTATTTTTGAATGTATGTGTGTGCACCTATGTTTCATACAATCCAGGTAGTCATATAATTCCAGAATTTCTAGGTTTACATAAGAAGTATATATTTTGCTTTATATAACATTGCCCAGGCTGGGGGTGTGGCTCAGTGGTAGACCACATACCTAGCATGTTTGAAGCCCTGGGTTCAATCTCCATAATCAAAACAATGAAGAAAATTGCCAAACTGTTTTCCAAAGTGATTATACCATTTTACACTCATACTGGCAAAGTACAAGAGTTCTAGTTGCTCCACATCCTCCCCTAACAAGGTATCATCAGCTTGTTATTGTTTTTGCAGTACTGGGAGACCAAACCCAGGCTTTCATGCATACTTTGCAAGTGCTCTACCACTGAGTTGCCCCCCATCCCATCTTTTATTTTTTACCTTGAGACAGGGTCTTGCCAAGCTACATAGGCGGCCTCTGCCCTTGAATTTGCAATCCTCCTGCCTCAGCCTCCAGAGTTGTTGAGATTATAGGTGTGCGCCACGGCAACCAACAGTTATGTTTTTAAAATTTTATCAACATTTAAATTTTATCAATGTTAGCAGATGGGAAATGGTATCTTACTGTAGCAAACTTCCATTTCTCTGGTCCCAAATACTATATATTACTAGCCATTCATATATCTTCTTTTGGGAAATAATCTGTTCAACTCTTTGTCTGGAGGCAGTATTATAACTCCATTTCTCAACACAAATAAACACACTCAATCCTAAAGTAATCCAAATTTTAACATGTGAAGGTTTGTCATGAATTTGTCACCTGGGTGACTTTGGAATTTTTTCTATGCTCTCTTAGAAATCTCTCTCAGGAGAGTTTAATAAAAATTAGGGCTTGAAGAGGCAAATTTTCATCATTTCCACTTCATCCTAATTCAAAATATCCCTAAATGATATGACCCAGCTAAACCATTACTGGGAATATACCCAAAGGGAGACAAGTCATCACACCACAGAGACACCTGCATCTCCATATTCAATGCAGCACTTTTCACAATAGCAAGGATATGAAACCAACCAAGGTGCCCATCAACAGAAAAATGGATAAAAAAAAAAAACAACTATGGTACATATACACAATGGAATACTCCTCATCAATAAAAAAATGAAATTATGTCATTTGCAGCAAAATAGATGGAACTGGAGAACATCTTAAGTGAACGAATACAAGCTCAAGAAGAGAAATACCATGTTCTCACCCATATGTGGGAGCTGAATCATACTTAAAGAAAGAAATCCTATGCATAAATTGATAAGTAAAAAATGCACAATTAAACAGTGAACAAGGGACAATATAGGGTAGAAAGAAGAAGGGAGGGAACTAGCAGAGTGAAGATTGTGGTAGGTAGGATGGGGAGGGGGTCAATATGGAGGGATGAATGGAGAAAGGAGCATCTTAACGTAAACAGCACAACTTTATGAGTATATTGGAAAAATAGGGGAATACAACCCAAAAAAGCATTTGAGTTTTACTCAATGTAAAGGTTCCATAACCTTACTCAATGTAAAGCTCCATAAACTTTGTGGGTTGATGCAAGTGTTGCCAGAAGTCATGTAAAGTTTGCATAATGAAAAAAACCAATGCTGTATTAATCTGTACCCCATCATAATTTACTAATAAAGGAAAAAAAATAACCCTGAATGGTGCAAACTGCTCCATAAGCAAGTAAGCAAGTTAAGGGGCTATCACTAGAAATAAGCCTAGGAAAGAGAAAAGGCCTGCTCAGTACTAAGACAGTGATAGTGAGGACAAGGGAATTCAGATACTTAAAAAGTACAAGAGGTGATGTGTGCCTGCAGTCCCAGCTACTCAGGAGGCTGATGTGGGAGTATTGCTTGAGCCAAGTATACCAAGACCCCATCCTCTGCCAAAACAAACAAACAAACAAACAAACAAATAAGGAAAAGAGAGGAGCAGAGGATCCCTGGTGTTTATCTAATATGAATGGTGAAGGAGCAGGAGTCCTAGCTTCAAGATTCCTAGAGCAGGCCCTCAAGATCCATTCTCCAATAACAAAAGGCCTCCACAGCATATTTCTTTTTTAAAGTTTTATTAAAGTTTAATGGAACAATTAGTATTTTATCTTTTATTTTTGTTAACCTCAGTACAAAAATACAGTTGATGACTTGACAAAAATGGCTCCACACAGGGCTTGAAGGCTTGAGTTTCTCCAACAGTAATAAGGGAAAGCATGCTTCCAGCTGGGGCTGAGTCCAAGCACACAGACATTCCTGTACACACATGCGTGCAAATACGGAAGCCCAAGCAGGAAAAAAGGGAGGTTGCAAGCACTCAGGAAGAAGCCAAGATTATTCCCAAGAGAAAAAGAACAGGCTGGTCTCCTTGATAGAGGGTAGAATTACTGATTTACATTTAGGATTTGCTGTTTTCTTTTAAAAAAAAAAAAAAAAACTGATACAGTACTCCTGCAATTTTAACCCTGTAGAAAAGAGGCTATGGCCTCCTTTCACCACCAAAGTGAGTAAAATGGGAGTAAACGGGTGAAGACTCAAATACCAAGGTGTGAGGAATAAACCTCCAGTGGCTCAAGTTTTTTGTCAAAAGCTTTCATTCTTTACATTCAAAGACAAATGGATATTTAGGTTACAGGGTGGAGGAGAGGGAAGTCTGCCATACTCTGCTGGATCCCCAGACACACAGACCAGCTTTTGTTAGCAGACCTCTTCCACAGTGAGAGCTCCTTCCAGTGTAGGCAGAAGCAAGGTTTCCTCGTTGGTATAATTGTTCTGGGTGAGTCCTCAATATTCCCTCTCCTGTTTTCCTTCCAGAATACTAACTTGGATGAAAGAAGGGACACATTCATGTTACAACTCATCTTCAAGACGTTTCTCTCTGAAGGCATCCCCCGTCAGCCTCTCCTGAGCTTCCTTCATCCCCTGAACAACTGTGAAATAAAGATAAGGAGAAAAGTATGAAATAGGTCTTTGTCTTTAATACATGACATTTGACAACAAATGTAGATTTTTAAAATGTTTCTGGAGAAATCTGAGACTAGTACAAGAAGTGGACTCAGACCTATTTCTGGTGTTTAGCCCTGGGAGGTCATTGATCTTTGAATTTGTTTCCTTGTTTATAAAAGGAGATAATGCTACTTCTTTTATACAAGACTATGATAAAATTTAAATGACAGAATGGATAATAAAAGCGCTTCATAAACTATGTAGGCCTACAAAAGTCTTAGTAGTTACTTTGGTTTATTCTTTAAGATTAGAGTTGATCTCCTGTCCACTTGACACTAAAGGAAGAGAGAATACCTTCCTACTATCCCCTGGATGACTGCTGCATTTGTTTCATTTCCTACAGAGGCTACATGTTACACTGATTATGATAGTGAGGATGTGTGGATGTGTGTGTGTACGCATGCACATGTGCACATGCCCACATGCCCACTGGGAAGGGAAATGATTTCCACTGAAGGCATAGTCATTTCCACCACAAACTATATACGGAAAAAAATCAACTTTTCAGGCAAAAGAAAGGGAGATGGGTGCCTAGAAGGAAAGCCTTAGGCACAAAGGAAATGAAATTTCTTGTTTATCTCAGGGCATCCCTCTTTTTGGATTTGCACTTCAAGGATGGCAGCTATTTCAATACAGGTACTTTGGTGTTTCTACAATGGCAGGCTGGGAGCTAGGTTGAGCCATCGTCTACAAATCTTAAAGAGCAAACCCTTAAATTCATAAAATCCAGATGACATAGTTAATATTTTTCTCTTTTGTCTGCTTATCCTTTGGTAAAAACAGATTTGAATGCTCTTGCTTCATTATTGAGCCATGAGGAACTCAGGAAAGAGTCTGTTCATATTTGGACAATGCCAGTGTGGAGATCCATAGGCTTTTCAATGGCTAGTTGTTTTTGGGAGTAGTTCGCCGGTGCCTACTCCCTAGTCAGGTGGCTACGAGTCAGACTTGACTCAATAGCACCTAACAACAACAACAAGAAGTGTGGAGATGTCAGTGGCAACTTAGATAAATTCTAAAGGGAAAATGAATGCCAAGGTACAAGAGTTGGAGATCGAAAGAGCTGTCTTTCTCTGTGTGTAAAGTCTCCTTCTATCACCAATCTCCAGGGATCTGCATTAGGTTAAGGAAGATGTCATTCTTCTTACCCAGGAGAAGGAGATAAGTTCAGCAGATCTCTTCTTCTTTCCTATTCTGAGAGTAAGAGTTCCAAGGATTCAAAACAAAGTGATCAATGACCTGGCGGCCTGACAATAGGGGACACATAGCAACTGAGCAACCAACTCCCTTTTATAGATCAGGAGAAAAAGAAAAGAAAAGAACAATAGTTGTTGTTTGTTGTTGTTAGGTGCTGTGGGATCAGATCTGCCTCATTATGATCCCGTATACACAGAACAATACACAATCCAACACTGCCATGCATATAATCTTTTCATGTTTGAGCCCACTGTTGCAGCTACTATATCTTCTCATTTTGAGTTGTGCCACATCAGCAAAGGAGGTCCTGGGGGCTTTACTCCATTCCCATCATTAAGGTAGATTCTACTTTCAGGAAGCAGCTCTTTCCCAGATGTTTTGTGAATGCCTTCCAGCCTGGGGGCTCATCTTTCCAGCACTATATTGACAGTGCTTCTCTGCTATTCATAGGGTTTTCAATGGATAATTGTTTCAGGAGTGAGCTGCCAGTTCCTTCTCCCTAGTCTGTCTTAGTCTGGAAGTTCAGCTAAGACCTGTCCACCATGGGTGGCCCTGCTGGTATCTGAAATACTGGTGGCATAGCTTTCAGCATCATAACAAGCAAGCCCCCACAGCATGATGAACTGACAGACATGTGGTGGGACAAAGAAAGAAATCAGCAAGAGTATACCATATGAATTCCAATCCCTGCCTCTAGTATGATTATGCCTCAGAATTGTTGTTGTTGTTAGGTGCTGTAGAGTCGGTATCCGACTCATAGCGATCCTCATAGGGTTTTCAATGGCTGACTGTTTCGGGATTGTCTTGGGAGTGGATTGTCAGGTCCTTCTCCCATTTTTGCGGTGCTGGGAATTGAACTCAGGATCTCAGAGACTGCAGCGCAGTGCTTTACCAACTGAGCTAAATCCCAGCCCTGCCTCAGAATTAGAGAGTCAAAAAGCATGAGTGATATTATTGCACCTTCCTTCACCTGTTTGTGCTGATGTTATTCCCTCTGCCTGGGGCATGCTTTCCCATTCTTCTGCCGATTAGGTCTCATTCTTCAGGACTCAGTCCACTCACATGTTCCTCTAGCAGGCCTTTCAGACTCTCTGTGTTGGGTTGCATCCACCCACCTCTTGCTCTCATAGTTTAAAATGTCCTCCTCATGTCTTTCCAGAGACAAATTCTTATACTTCTAGGTCCAGTTAGTTTAATATCTATGAAACCTCTTCAATTTGTTCAGCTAACAGTTTGCATTCCCCTTGCTCTGTATTCTTACAAGATGAACAATTTAAATGCAATGGAAAAAAGCCTAAGTTCTGGATTCAAATCCCAACACTGTTACTTATTAACTGTGAGACAATGAGCAAGTGACTACTTCGGTGAGCCTCAGTTCTTCAGTTTCCTATGGGTCTGTTAGCTCTTCCACTGGATTCCACATAGCTAGGGAAGGGCTCAGTTTTATCTTTTACAGGATCTAGCCAAAACCTAGTGATGCAGAATATGCTCAGCTAACAGGTTGGATTAAGTTCCTATCACAGACCTCGCCTGTAGCTTATCCTAGTTAAATCTAGCAGCAATCATCTCTCCTTTCTTTAGCAGAACTGTACCTTGCTCAGCACTGACATAGAAATATTTGTAGCTGGGGTTTCCGCTCTCATTTATGATTTCAGGATGCACTTTACCACTGGGATCTGTTGTAGACAAAATGGCACAGGAATTACAATAATTACAACAGAGAGGTACTTCATACACCATATATCACACTAGGACCTATGGGAAAAAAGACCTGCCCATCTTTGTATCCTGTCATCTCACCTTTGCATTTCATGCTGTAATCACAATGAATTCCTTCCTCCTCCCTGAACACAGCCCCCCAGCCTCTCCCATGGCTTGATACTTGCTCTTCCCTCTTTCTGGCATGTTCCTTTTCTGCTTGATGACAGGATTATGCATTTTTGTTTGTATCCTTCATAGAATCTAGCTGAATGCTAAGCAAAGATTAGGTAGTCATTATCTCTTATAAAATTGTTTGTGGAAAAACATTTGTCTGGTTGTATTATTCCATTGCTTCAGCTACACTACAGAGCCAGGGGTAGAAACTGTGGCTTATCTCTGTCCGTATAGTTTCTACCACAATGATTAACATATGGTGGATAATCAAATGACTGCTGAGTGAGTAAATGGAAGATCAATTCTTATCAGGCATAGCCCTGTGGCATCTGATCCTGTCAGATTTCGGAAGCTAAGCAGGGTCGGGCCTGGTTAGTACCTGGATGGGAGACCACCTGGGAACACCAGAAGCTGTAGGCTTGGGAGAAGGACCTGGCAACCCCCTCCCAAAAATCAATCTGCCATTGAAAACCCTATAAACAGCAGAGAAGCACTGACAACAGTGTTTCCTCTGTTGTACAGAGGGTCGCTATGAGTCAGATACCGACTCGACGGCACCTAAGAACAATTCTTATCAGTGTTCATAAAAGCAGATAGTTAATGGGAAAAGTTCTCTTACAAACTTAGACTTCTGGTATTCTCATCTCATTTTTCTTTCTCTCTTTCTCTCCCTGCCCCGTCCCTGATACCTCTTTAAGGTAGGATCTTGCTATGCAGCCCACACTGGCCTCAAACTCCTGACCTCTTGACTTAGCTTCCCGAGTGCCAGGATTATAGGTATGCACCACCATGCCCAGCTCTCCTATTCTCTTGAAACTGTTTTTTGTTTTGTTTTCAGACATCTCTGTATAGTTTCATTAGCATAGGTTCACTAGTATTGTTTCCGTGCCTTGCATCATTTCTCTCTCCATCAAATCTGGGTTCCCAGGTTAAGATCTTTTGCCTTACCTAAGAAAAGGATTCGTGGAATATAACCCCCATCAGGGCTGAAATCTTCATCCTTGGGTTCCTCTTCATCCTGGTAAGAGTAAATGTAAACCTTGTATCAGATCATGTTCTCCCTCTCTAACAGCCCTTCAGTGGATTCCTCCCTTGCTCAAGCCTGCAAGATCTCCTGCTCTCCCCCAGGCACTTTTCATGCTTCATGCTCTACCTTTTTTAATCCTCTTTAGCCACATTAACCTGCTTATTCTTGCTGACATTGAACAAACCACCTAACTCAGACTTCTGGACTGGCTTTTACCCTCTGTGTGAACACATTTCTATCATCTACATGGCTCATTCCCTTTTCTACTTCAGATCCTTGCTCAAATGTCATCTTCTAACCACCTATTTAAAATGTCAAGCCATCCCCTCTACCCTTTATTTTCAGACATAACATTTACCACCATCTGACACAGTGTATTATAGTTGTCTTCCCACACTACAATGTTAATTTCAATGAGTGAATTTTGTTTTGTTCACCACCATACTCCCAGTACCTACACCACTGACTTGAACACAGTATTTCTTGAATGCATGAATTAATGAGATTGACATTTTAACTACAATTGTGAAGTGTTCAACCATACAATGTTTGTTGTTTTTTTTTAAAGAAATCTCTGAAGTTCGAGAATGCTCACTGAAGATATTAATTCTTCCTCTTTGAATGGGGATCCTAATTTACCACAGAAAGTGGCGAACTCATGCATATGAGAAATACACAGTAATTTTGCAATTAATAATATGGTCCCCATTTCAGGGATTAAATAGGGTTATTTATTCAAACTGCAATATAACTGCCTTGATGAATTATATCAGCATTAGACTGTAATCAAACCCTTTGCTGTCTCAATGTTAACTGTTAATATGTTCAGAAGATTTTAAGTCCTATGTTTAAGTGAACAGTATCTTTACAGAGAAACTCATGGCTAGAAGTATTGTTATAGAACATCTAAGTATTTCCACACTTGAAAAGTATAGCCTAAAACGGAATACAACTAGGTCATAGTATCTATTCTTCTCACTTACTAGGTTCTATGATTTTGACCAAATCACATACTTCCTTCAGGCCTAAGATGTTCTTTCTGTAAAATACAAACAGTAGCAATGGCCTAAAAATTCCTTCCAAAGTCTACGATCTGATATTCTATGACTCATGATCCCAAGACCCAAAGTCTATAATGAGGTACATAAAAGATGTCTCATGAGGAAATAGGAAGGTTGTACACATACGCCCAGCACATAGTAAGTTCAGCACATAGTAGGTTCTCCTTTTGTAGGGAGTTAGAGCCTCTGTGTATGACTATATTTTTAGAATAGCTATACAAATATATAAAAATGTCATAATAAAAAAGTAAGGATTAAAGGAGTCGAAAATTTAGTTATCTTATTCAAGCTCTCCTTTCCTACTTCCTCTTCAAAATAGATGCTGGATGTTATTCATTCGAACACATCTGATACAAATTTTAGAGGCAAAAATAAAAACTAATACATATAAAGAGCCAGCTCTGTTCCGTATGACCTTTATACCATTGATATTAAATCTGAAACAACTGTCTTAAAATCATAGCAAGAAAGGAGAAACTCTTGAAGTCTTACCTCCAGATTTACCATAACAAAATTATGAGACAGTTCTGAAATTTCTGTAGATTCTGCAAATTTGGGTTTTAAAGCTAGGGGGAAAAAAAGAAAAGATCTAGAATAGAGGAAACATCATCATATTCAAACCCCAATGAACATGAGCATCACTATATAATTCTCCTCGGTAGTTCAGGCATTTCCTAAATTGATTCATATATCTTAAACTCTTTTTATTTTTTCTCCCTCTAAAAAAGTAGAATTGGTGCCAGACATGGTGGCACATACCTGTAGTTCCCCAACTGGGGAGGCTAAGCTAGGAGGATCACTTGACCTCAGGAACTGGAGACCAACCTGGACAATATAGCAAGACCTTGTCTCAATTTTTAAAAATTAATAATAAATCTAAAAACCAGAATTGGGACATTTATATTCTGGTCCTGCTTCTGGCACTTATTTGCATACTTGTGTGAGTTTGAGTGACTTCATATTTCTGAAGCTTTTATCTCATTTATGAAATAAGGATAATAGTATACAAATAAAAAAAAAAGAGTATTACTTTTTCTTGTGGTATGGGGGGCGGGGAGGGTGTGTGTGTGAATCCATGACCTTGTGCATACTGGGCAACTACTCTACAACTGAGGTAGCTGCAACCCCAGCCCCTTTTTACTTTTTGAGACAGCATCTTGCTAAGTTGAGCAGGCAGCCTCTAGCTTTGAATTTACAATTCTCCTACCTCAGTCTCCCAAGTTACTGGTATTACAGGCATGTGTCACAGGCCCAGTTCACTACTTATTTTGTTTCCATACTTGGAAGTTGAACCAAGGGCCTCACACATAATTTGCAAGTGTTCTACAACTGGGCTACACCCTCCCCCCGGCCCATTTTTAATTTTTTTTTTTTTTATCTTGAAACAGGGTCTTGCTAAGTTATACAAGCTGCCTCTGGCCTTGAACTCATAATCCTCCTGCCTCAGTCTACTGAGTCACTGGAATTAGAGGGATGTGCCATTACACTGGCTCACTTTTTTTTTATACTTACATTTCAATAATTTCTGTTGAAAAAGTAAAAGGGTAACCACACTGTCACTATTTTATATACATACATATACTATTTACACAAATTTTACACTCCTTTTTTGCTTTTCTTTTTTTTCTTTTTAATCTTTTTTTGCAGTACTAGGGGTTTGAACCCAGGGCCTTGTGCATACTTTGCAGGCACTCTACCACTGAACTGTACCCTAACCCTTTCTTACTTTTTATCTTGAGACAGGATCTTCCTAAATTACACAGGTTTCCTCTGGCCTCAAACTTAAATCCTTTGCCTATGTCTCTTAAACTGCTAGGATTACAGACGTGCACTACAGTGCTGGGCTTTTCTTTTTTCTTTTCTTTCTTTCGTTGTTTTGTTGAGATATGGTATCTCTATGTAGCCCAGCTGGCCCTAAATTTTCAATTCTGCCTCAGGCTCCTGAATGATGGGATTATAGGCATGTACCACCATGCCTAGCTTTTACACTCTACATAGGATTTTATTAAGTGTAGCACACCAAATGAATGACAAAACCTGACCGGGAAAGTGGTAGGGTACTATATAGCAAGAATATATGCCACAAAGTCAAATAATCATGGGTTATCATTTGGTTCCCACCTCTTCCAGACTTCTCTAGTTACTTCTCATGTTTCTCTGTACATGATTTCAGCTTCCAGTAAGATTTATTGCCCAGATGACATATTAAAATATTTAATCCCATACTCTATAACTGTACCTTAATCATCTCATGCTCCCTAAAGGGCCCTGCAAATATAATTGGAAATTTCACAAAGGGAGAGAATCTATGTCATATACTTGGTATTTTTTAAAGTTGAACCCAACTTGACAGGATCTAACAACAAAGCAATCAGCAATGCAGTGCCAGAATCAGTGCTAGTATTATGAAATGTAAACCTTTGACAACACATCTGAGGGCTGACTTTGAGCACTTAACTTACCTTTGCAAGCTCCACACCAAGACTTATGGATAATCACCATCAGCGGCAATCCACTTAGAAACAAAGAAATTATATTTTAGTAATTCTACTTCTTCAAAGCTATTCTAAAAAAATGATCAGTTTATGGAGACAAATATTGTACAAAGATGTTAAATTGGAAAATTGTAAGACAAACTAAATTTTCAGTAAGATTGCTATAGTAAAATTGACAAAGTCTGACATTTCTGTGAATTTTGCCAATTTAGATTTTAAAGCTAAGGAGATATGTAAGAAAACAATTTTTATTATTTATTTGTTTGTTTATTTTATTTTGCAGTACTGAGAGGCTGAACCCAGGGCCTTGTGTATACTTTGCAAGTGCTCTACCTGAGCTGTAGCTCAACTCCATTTTTATCTTGAGACACGGCCTCACTAAGTTATACATGCTGCTTCTGGCCTCATACATGCAATTCTCCTATCTCTGTTTCCCTAGTGACTGGGATTAGTGTATGCCACTGTGCCCAGCTCAAATAATAATATTTTAAAATGTTGCTGTATTTCTAAATGATTGTTGTTGTTGTTGTTGTTAGATGCCGTCGAGTCAGTATCCGACTCATAGTGACCCTCTGTACAATAGGGGAAACACTATTGCCAGTGCTTCTCTGCTGTTCATAGGGTTTTCAATGGCAGATTGATTTTTGGGAGGGGGTTGCCAGGTCCTTCTCCCAAGCCTACAGCTTCTGGTGTTCCCAGGTGGTCTCCCATCCAGGTACTAACCAGGCCCGACCCTGCTTAGCTTCCAAGATCTGACGGGATCGGATGCCACAGGGCTACAGCTGCAGGCTCTAAATGATTACTATTATATAATCATTGAAAATGTAAATAAAAACTTTTCATTGGTATGTTAAATTAAAAACTAGGATATAAAATTATCCACAATCTGACTTTAATTATACAAATACATACAGAGAAAAGAGCCTAATAGGATATGTACCAAGACACAATAGTAGTTATCTATAAATGATGAGACTGTGGACATCTTGGCGTGCTTTTGTATTTTCCAATAATTAAGTATAATTTTTATAATCAGGGAGGAAAAAGTGTTGCTTAAAAAAAAAAAAAAGCAACATAATCTATCTGAACCAAACCAGCCAAATGGACTAATGAAGCTCTGAAACTCTCAAGGCTCAGTTGTCAACTAGGAGGGCCCTCTATAGGTAGCCTTGTCTTTCTCCATCACACAATCCCCTGCATTATGATGCTCCCACCGTACCATATGCTGCATAACTGCTACAACTGCACTTACTTATTATTTACCCAACTTCCTTCATTACACTTGGAACTTCCTAAGACAAGGAATTCTCGCTGTCTCTATATCCCATCTGGTACATACAATATTACTGATAACAAACACTTACAAGGCATTTACTATACGCCAATACTATTCTACGTGGCAATCCACTCCCAAAACAATCCCAAAAAGCAGTCAGCCACTGAAAACCCTATGAGGATCTGGGCATGGTGATGCACACCCAGAGGCTTGGAAGGCAGAGGCAGGAAGATCACAAGTTCAAGACCAGAGGCAGTCTGCATAATTTGGTGAGACCCTGTCTCAAAAAAGTAAACAAAAAATGGGCTGGGGGCGCAGCTCTGTGGTCCAGCACTTGCAAAGCATGCAAGCGTGAAGCCCTGAGTTCAAACCCCAGTACCGCAAAAAAAAAAAAAAGGAAAAAGAAAAAAAAGAAAACTCTATGAGGGCCACTGCACCTAACAACAATACTATTGTAAATATAAATTAACTCAATAAATGTTAAATGAGTTATCCAACTATCTTACCTTACGTCTATTACAGATCTGGGGTGGATTTGTGCCTCCAATACTTGTAAAGGCTTGTATACCACAAGAAGGGCAAGTTAGGGGGGTAGTGTTGTTGTTGTTGTTAGGTGCCGCTGAGTCAGTATCTGACCTGTAGCAACTGTACGTGCAAAGGTGAAACAGTTGTCGGTGCTTCTCTGCTATTTGTAGGATTTTCAATGGCTGATTGTTTTTTGGGAGTGGGTTGCCAGGTCCTTTGCTCAAGCCTCCAGCACCTGTATTCCCAGACAGTCTCCCATCCAAGTAGTAACCAGGCCCAACCCTGCTTAGCTTCTGAGATCTGACAAGATCAGATGCCACAGTGGTACGGCTGCAGACAGGTGGGTAGTAGGATCTAGGTAACCATAACAACCAAAATGTGCTGAATGTTTACGATGTGACATTGTACTACATACTTTCTATGAATTCTATCATTTAATTCCTCAAAACAACTCTAGGATAGATACTATTAATGGTCTCATAACTGAAATGAGAAAACGGTAGCTGAATGGTACAGCAATTGCCCAACATGTGCAAGGCCCTGGGTTCAATCCCCAGCACTGTAAAACAAATCAAACCAAATAAACAAAAATCCCCAAACTGACATTTCCAAGAGAGTATTTAGCCAAATAAAATCTAGGCCCTGCTAACTCAGAAGTCTGACTCCAAAATCAATCTCTTTCTAACCATTACAGTGTATTTCAATTTAGAATGCAATCCAGAATCCATGGGTTTAAACCCAACTCAGCCAACAATGAACTAGCTTAGAATCAGAAAGTGAAGGATGAAAAAGGCCTTTGTAGTTGCCTAGCCCAAACCTCCTTTTCATGCATGAATCCTCTTCTGTGTTTCAGAAACAAAGGTGGTCCAGATTACCTGATGAGCAAGAAATGCATCATCAACTAAGGCAGCCCATCTAGTCCGCCTTTTAAACAGTGCCTTGTATTTTCAGGGCATGCACATCTTATGTTTTGTTCCCTCTATTCTCCCTGGGAAACTTCTATTTCTTGTTCTAGAACAGGGGTTAGCAAACTACAGTCTGAAGGTCAAATCCAGCTCCCTGTCAGCTTCTGAGAACCTAATGATATACAGATTTTTAAACATTTTTTTCAATGATTGAAGAGCAAACCTAAAGGAAAATTCTTTGTGACATTAAAAAGTAATTTGTAATTCAGTGTCCAGCTTTATTACAATATTCATATTCATTTGTTTACTTGTCCGTAAGGAGCAACAGACTCCAAGGCCCACAAAACTTATTTGGCTCTTTGCTGACCACTGTTCTAAAGTGATGGTTTAAATGTTAACTCTGTTGTAAACCCTTCCCCAAACCACCTCCTCTCAGCAGTTAGTTCTTTCCTCTGGGATCCAACAGCAATCTATCATTATTCTCTCACCACAAGCCTTGTTCATCCTATTATTGTTGTTGTTAGGTGCTGTAGAGTTGGATCTGTCTTATAGCAACTTCGTGTGCAACAGAACGAACACTGTGCCATGCCCAGCACTATGTCAGTGCTTCTCTGCTATTCATAGGGTTTTCAATGGCTGATTGTTCTGGGAGTGGGCTGCCAGGTCCTTCTCTCATTTTTGTGGTGCTAGAGATCGAACCCAGGGTCTTGCAGAGCCCAGAGCTGCACTCTACCAAACTGAGCTAAACTCCAGCTTCATCCTATTAATCATCTATTTATACTTCTCACAAACAATTTCTCAAAGGCAGACTTTCTAGTCTTTGAAAAATCACAGGCACTGATAAAGTAGACACAATACTTACCATTTGTTCAATGAAATCAACAAAAGGATGAAAGACAGTCTTACAGTGATATTTGCCTCGAAACACAGAATGAAGCACAATAGTTACGGAAGTTGTCATAATCATTCTACATCAGGCCACACAACCAGTCTGTCATTGAGTCCTATCAAAATAGTATTTTATAAGCCAAACTCAAAAAGACAAGTATCATGTTTTCACTAGTGGAAACTTGGGATGGGAGGGAGGAAAAAGGAGGAGTTGAAACTACACAGGAAAACTGTAAGGATATATAAAGGGAAGGGAAAATGAGGGAGGGGGATAACAACGAATAATAGGAAGAATATGCTGTATGTTTTTTATATATATGGAAATGTCATAATGAAACCCCTTTGTCATAATGAAACACTAAAAAAGAATATAAAAGAAAAAATTAGAGGAATATTAGAGCAATTCAGTAGGCAGACATTCATGTTCACTAGTGGTTGTTGTTAGGTGGTATCGAGTAGTGTTTGACTCATAGTGACCCTTATAGGGTTTTCAATGGTCAATTGTTTCAGGATTGCCTCAGGAGTGGAGTTGCCTCGTCCTTCTCCCATTCAATAATGGTTAAGAGGAAGGAATTTATGGGCAAGTAGGAGTTCTTAAAGTAAGACTACTAATACTTTAGATTCAGAAAAACAAATTTTCCTAAGCAATTTAAAACATGTCTGTAGTCTGTTTTTAATTCTGTATGCTAAGGATATAAAACAGCAACAAATCATTTAAAACAACAAAACCTACTCCCCAAAGGTATAGTGATGATACATGTGTATATAAAATGTTACATTAGGTTACAATAAAAACATTAAGGCACATTAAGTGAGATTCCAGACACCCTCTACTTTTTAAAGACTTTATTAGAGAAAATACTTTAGTGGCTATGTCTTCCACAAAATCACAATTCCCAAGGACAGAAAACAACAGATTTATCAGTGATTCCAGCCCTAGGACAGAGACTGGCAAAAATAGGTACACTACTAAAAAAAAAAAAGTTTATGGTATGAGAGAAGGGCCAGTGCAGATACAGAACTGTGCCATCTTCAGTTTCTGTTCATCACAACTGTTTTAAAAGAATTCTCACCCATCCAGACGGGGAGAAAAAATCAGTTGTGTGTGATATTCCAGAGTCCCATCTAAGCAACCCGTGTCCACCTGAGCTCTCTCCTCTGGAGAAATTTGACAAGATCCTCTAAACTAATTCTCCATTCCCTCTAGTCTCAACTTATGCTGTAAATTCAGGTCCTGGCACAGACTCAAGTCAGCAAAGTTTGAGTGAATTAGTTTAACTCAACACCTCTAATACTACATCACTGTGTGCTACATGCCCTCAGACTATTCTTCCTAGAGAAACAAAGTGCAGTTAGACAACAGCCATAGCTTCCCTGTACCCATCTGATTAGTGCAAGCTCTGGCTCAGATAATGAAGAAACATATTGGCCAGTTGAGGCAAGTTCTCATTGTTAGGATGCATTTTAGTGTAGGAAATAAACTGACGACGGAGTCGACTCAGTTCTGCCATGGTCAAGGGCCTGGTAAACCGTACGTGCTCTGTGGTGCCAGGAAGTGTTAGCAAGTCCCCAGGGACAGCACTCTTCTGTGCTTCCATCAGTCCAGTCAACACCTGGCTCGTAACTTGATCTAACTGGTGCAAAAAGCTGCCGGAAGCAAGGGGTTGGGACTGCGTGGACTGATGGGGTGGTGGAGCCCGGTTCTCAAACAGGGCAGCCCGGATCTCCTCCAGGGGCAAAGGCTCTTCTAAACCCACCACAGTGAACAAAGGCCGATCCCAGCGGTTCCGAGAGTCAGGAGCCTCAAAGCGCTGCGTTAGGGCCTCCAGAAGTTTGAGAGGGAAAACGGTACTAGGCACAAGTTCTGCAGATTTCTCGGATTCTGGAGTCACGAGAGCTGGAGAATCTGATACCTGGCTTTCCTCTAGCTCCAGTTCCTTAAGTACGTTGGCTCGTCTCCCCCCATTTATTGCAGAGCCCGCTGCATACGACTGCCTCAGGACACTGGTGCCAGCTGTTTGAGGTCTCCCGCCCTCAGCAGCGCGCGGCATCCAACTCACACTGACGTTCCGGCCCCGGTTCTCCTCCGCGCCCGCCACCAGAGGTCCCTGGCTCCGACTGTCCGGGCGTACGCAGTAAACTAGGCAGAGCGGTGTGCGCGCCGCCCGCGCTAGACAGTAGAGCTCGTAGCGAAAACCCTTGATGTAGTTAAGTGAGTCCAGGATGACTACGTCTTGGCGACTCAGGCGCCGCTCTACCGAGGCTCGCAGGGCCCCACGCAGTGCCTTCTCACGGGCAGAGTCGCCGTACACGGTCAAGTCCTCCGCGCCCAGCACCGAAGCGTCATCCACCACGTACACAGCACGACCCTCGGCTGCCAGAGCCTCGCGCAGCTCTTCAGCACGCCGGCTCTTGCCGCTGTACGGCAGCCCGCAAAACACCACGAGGGGCATCTCTAGTAGAAAAGGCCAGGTACAACAACCTGCGTCAACTTCCGGGTTGACAGTGTCTCCGGCGTAAAACGGAAGTGCAAAGGGCACTTCCTGCCCCTCTTCGCTCTTACAGGACCTTTCGTCTCTATGGAGACAGGAGCTCTGCGCATACTAGGTCCAGGTCCAGCTTTCTCAGAAAGGAGTTGCAGAGACTAGACTGGCGTCAGTTATTTATGCCAAATGTTATAGGTACCCTGACTTCCATGCCGTCAAAGACTATGCCCATCCATTTATTTGTTAACGAAGATTTAATGAGCATTAAATACTACAAAATTTTTAGCACTGTATTTAGCATACATAAAGCAATTAATAAATGCTTGTTCTCCTTCACACCCGCTATTACACCTAGTGACTCTCGGTAAATATTTATTCAATAACCATTTCAATAATTCAACATCTCTATGGTTGAGGAGGACAGATTTAGCTCAGTTGGTAGAGCGCGGCTCTGCAGTCTCTGTGGTCCCAGGTTCTATTCCCAGCACCACAAAAATGGGAGAAGGATGTGACAATGAACTCCGGAGGCAATCCCGAAACAATCAGCCACTGAAAACTCTATGGGGGTCGCTGTGAGTCCTACTCGACTTGACAGCACCTAACATCAACATGGCTGAGGAGTCAGAGATGAACATAAAAGTTTCCCCAAGGAAATGAAGGGTCTAAATGGGAAGAATTAGGCACCTACAGTAAGATGTATACTGGAGAGATGTAGTTTAAATTAGAAATGAACAGAAGATAAAAACTGCCCAGGGAAATCATTGAAGGCTTTAGAACAGTCATTTGAATTTGAACTTGAAAGACTATTAGGAATTTTTCTCTTGGATAGAATTGCCAAATACAATACAAGATGCCCAGTTAAACTGGAATTTCAGATAAATAACAACAAAAAAAAAATTGAAGTTATATAAGATACATCTAAAACTTGCATGGACATATTTAATATTACTTTGTGTTTGTCTAAAATTCAAATTTAGTTAGGCATTTTTAATTTTATTTGCTAAATCTGGCAAATCTGCTACAGAAAGATTGAGACCCAGGGCCATAAAACTATAGAATCTGTTCTAGGAACAGCAAACGTGATAGTTTGGTAGGTGCAGAAGTGTGAATGTTAAGTGTGTCTATGCAAGTATGTGTGCGTATAATGTAGGAACAGACATATTGGTGGGGAGTAAGTAGTTGTATTTCTCCAGTACTGTATACTAAAGAAAAATACAAGTCTTGGCCCTGCCATTTACGGGTAGTTTAGCAAGTTATTTCATTTTTGTGTATTTTGATTTCCTTTTCTATAAAATAAAAATATGTCATAAAACCTCACAGATTTTTGTGAAAATTAAGTAAATCAATGCATGTAAAGTACTTAGCCTTCCCTCCCCCGTTCAGCCTTTTCCTCTTTATGCTCTGAGTTGTTTGTGCATAAACTAAACTGACTTGGGACATGAGATTATTTAACTTGAGTCTAGTAGGCAGTATGGTATACAGTTGAGAGTACAGGCTCTGAAGTCCGAATGTCTGGGTCTGAATCTTGGCTGTGCTACTTACTAGCTGTGTGATCTTGGACAAGTTACTTAGATGCTTTATACCTTAAGCTTTCTCATTTCTAAAAAAAAAAAAAAAAAAAAAAAAAAAAAAAAAAAAAAAAAAAAAAAAAAAAAAAAAAATAGTAACAGTACCCTTTTCATAGAGTTGTTGTGACAATTAAATGAGTTAATTCAAATATTAATGCCTGGTACACAGGAAGCATTTAGTAAATATTAGCTACTATTATTGTTTTTGTTGTTATTAGGCAACTATTCAGTTCTTGGTCTGGTCTGCCATAGTCCTTCAACTGAAATTAATGCTAAGTTGATGGCTAGAAAGTTTTATCACTACAAATGACCTAAAACCTTGTTTTGTACCTTGCAGCAGCTTCTTTCTTCCCATCTTCTAATGTTCTCCAATGAATATGATCTCCAAAACCTGGAAAGAAAGAGCCTTATTAACATTTACACAACAAAGGGTATAGACTTAAAAAAGAACACCTAAGAAAGAAGTGAGGCATAGTCATAGGTATCCATAAAGAATGCTTCCCTCAGATATATAAAATGATACCAGACTTGCCACTACATGAAGTCATGGTTTCTTCCAAGAATTCTGTGCTTGAAATGGGTTAATTCTGGAAGATTCTTGTACAACAATCACACAACAGTCATCTCTCATCACCTTCAGCAGGAATAATTTATAGTTTAATCTTACACACAGATATAATAAATTAGTATTGCTCATCAGAACCCACTTACTAATAAAACAAGCTGAATTAGCCACTAGAGAATCATATTTGGAAATTCAATGACAATTTTACATTTTTAATAAAAGCTCAGAAATATTATTGCAGAGCAGGTGGCACTGAGAGCTATGATCAAATTTGACATCCATTAATAACTGAAGTGTGGAATGTGACAGAGGTGAAAATTGATGTTGATTTCTTTCTTCTAATATTTGGAGGTATTCTAAAAGGTAAATAAAATAACAAGACAAGAAAAAAAAAAAAAAAGAATGCTTTCCTCTGTCAAGAGCCTAGTATTCAACACTCAGCTCCACTATTTTCTAGGATTATGGGACTATAGCCTCAATTTTCATATTTGTGAAATGGAGATAACACCACCTAAATCATATTTTTAAGGAGATTAAGTAATGATGAGAAATGCTTTGTAAACTATCACAAAATATGCCAATAATATTATAAGGATGACTGGGAATTTTCCACAGGATAAATATAAAACAAGTAATAATAATCATAAATAACTGAAGGTGATACAGCAATACAGCTTTATAATAAAAAAGACATGGGCCAATAACTCTACTTCCCAATACATGTGTGGATTTAAGCTCTTCAAATCCTAATTTCTATATCTGTAAAATCAAGATTACACCTACCTCTGAATGTTGGTATAAAGATTAAATGAGGTAATATATTTTAAGTAATTGTTATTATTCTCACAGTTTAGACAGCATGATCTTTTTTAATCACATCACTTTTGGGTAAGGAAACTTTCAGAGGCCTTCCAATGTCCTAAAGATAAAAGTCCAACTTTTGAAGCAGAGCTTACAAAGGCTTTAAGACTATGGCACCTGCTCACCTCTCCAGCCTCACTTTCTTCTTTTTTTTTTTTTAATTAGAAATTTTTAATGTACACCTTAATGTGATTCGTTCTGACATGCTTTTCATTGTGACATTTCCATATATGCATTTTGATGTACATTATTCATATAGGTTCCCCCTCCCCATCTAAGTCTCTATCTTTTACTTGGTAATATTTTTCTATATGTCCTTGGGTTCCAGATCTGTTTAAGATAGAAACTTTTCCTATAGTGATCTTTGTTTTTATCCTGTTAGAACAATGCACGCATTTTCTAGACCATTTATTTGACACCATTCTTATCTTTTTTTTCCCCCTTTTATTTTGATCCGACCTTTGAATAGGATTTTCCGTCTTATAATTTTGATTCAACTCCCACATGAATGAGAACATGTGGTGTTTCTCTTTCTGAGCTTGTGTTCATTCACTTAAAATAATTTTCTCTAATTCTATCCATTTTGCTGCGAATGACCTTATTTCATTTTTCTTGATTGCTGAGTAGTATTCCATTGTGTATATATACCATAGTTTTTTTAATCCATTCTTCTGTTGAAGGGCACTTTGGTTGACTCCATATCCTTGCTATTGTGAAAAGTGCAGCATTGAACATGGAGATGCAGGTCTCTGTGGTATGATGACCCATCTCCCTTTGGGTAAATTCCCAATAGTGTTATAGCTGGGTCATATGGTAGATCTATTTTTAGTTTTTTAAGATACATCCATATTGATTTCCACAGTGGCTGGACCAATTTACAGCTCCACCAACAATGTAAGTGTGTTCCCTTTTCCCTGCAACCTCGCCAGCATTTGTTGTTATTTGTTTTATTGATCTTGGCCATTCTTACTGGTGTAAGGTGAAATCTCAGAGTTGTTTTGATTTGCATTTCCTTAATGGCTAGGGATGTTGAGCGTTTTTTCATGTGTTTCATGGCTTTATGGACCTCTTCATTTGAGAACTGTCTACGCAGTTCCTTTGCCCATTTGTGTATTGGGTTATTTGTTTTTTTGGGAGTTTTTTTCTTGAGTTCTTTATAAATTCTAGTAATTAGACTTTTATCTGATGTATAAAATTCGAAGATTTTTTCCCATTCCGTGGGGGTTTCCTCGACTCTTTTAATTCTTTTGCTGTGCAGAAGCTTTTTAATTTCATGTCATCCCATTTATCTATTCTTGTTGCAATTTCTTGAGCAACTGGAGTCCTATTAAGGAAATACTTACCTATGCCTATATGATGAAGTGAATTGCCTATCTTGCCTTCTATAAGTTTTAAAGTTTCGGGTTTTATGTTGAGATCTTTTATCCATTTTGAGTTAACTCTCGTGTATATTGAGAGATGTGGGTCAGCTTTCATTTTTCTGCATGTGGATGACCATGTTTCCCAGCACCATTTGTTGAAGAGGCTGTCCTTTTTCCAGTTTACTTTCCAGCCTCAGTTACCACACTATTCCTAAAACCCCATGCACAGAAGTACTTTCACTTTTTAAATGCAGCACACATTCTCTGCTCTCCAGACTTTCATAATCACTCTACCTCTGCCTTTCCTCCTCACCCTTACCTCCAACTCAGTTTCCAGGTATAAACCTAGGAAGCATTTCTTTTGATAAATCTTTCCTGAATCCCAAACCAGCCTATTCTTGCTCCATCATAGCACTTTTCAGACTGAAATGCAAATGTTTATGTGTCCACCTTTCTTGCTCCAAGAGGACTTCCTTAAGTGCCGGAACTATATCTGTCTTATTCATTCCTGCTTCTCTAGCAAGTTTCAGTACACACGGCTATTGCAGGTGCTCTGTAAAATAATTATTGAGCAAATGAATCTGACTTAAACCACATAAAAGATTTAATTTAAAAGATTTAATTTTGTATCCAGAAAATGTTAGTGATTGTAATAATGCTAGTGACTACTGATTAACCATCTTACATGTGCCTAGCTAGCTACATGTGCTAACTCATTTAAATTTGGCCCTAACAATAACTGCTGTTATTCCACCTCCCTACATTTCAGTTTTTTCATTATTAAAATAGGTATAATAATAACTATATCTCATAAGATTATTATTAAATATTAAATAAGTATTAAATAAGAAATATAAAAACCTTAACACAGTGCTTAGCGTATTGTCAACAATCAGTATGTAGTAGCATTTGCTATTCTATATAGTTGAGACTTCTGAGGCTCAGAGAAGTCACATCAGTTGTACCAGGTCACATCACAGCCAATCTGGGATTTAACCTTCAATCTTATGCCTTTTTGGTTTTTACCTCTGTCTTCCTCTGACTTCCTCTGACTTCTGAGGCTCAGAGAAGTCACATCAGTTGTACCAGGTCACATCACAGCCAATCTGGGATTTAACCTTCAATCTTATGCCTTTTTGGTTTTTACCTCTGTCTTCCAGAACTTTCTTTTTGAGAAATAAATTCGGATGTAATTGTCTCCAGTACTACCACAAGGAAATTAAAGCTCATCCAGATTAACATATGGAGACAGTATTCAAACTAACCACCATCACTTTTAAACCCCAAGAGCATGAGCTGCTGTCCAAAGGAACATGTGTCACCTGTCTAGGCCCAAAGTTGGATCCTGTAGAGTCAGTGATTGAGAGTGAAGTTGGAAGGATGCCCAGGAAACCTGGAAGATGCCATCATTCTACCCATCATCCCTAAACTAGGACATCTGAAAGCAGGCTTTGGCCTGGTGCCTGCCTAAATATCCTGAAGGGTATCCACCTATAAAACAATGAAATCACAGATAAAACAGGCTTTCAGAATGGACTCACTGCACTCACAGTAATAATGGAAATCTCTCTACAAACACAAAGTAAGCTAAAATCAGACAAGGAGCAGTGAGCAAAAGGTAAAAAGTAAAGCCACCCTGAAAGCAAATATCTATTATGTTGTGGCAAAGTGAAGAAGAACCTGAGACTCCCCTATTAACCCAAACCTAAAAAAAAAAAAAAAAAAGACTAGAATAATTCTAGGTCAGTAATGCCCTCTGGTTTCTAGATAAATCAAATGCCAAACCTTTCTGGAGGGAACCATTCTCCACTTTATGCCTGCAGGATAGTCAATAATGAACAACCAGTATGACTTTGCAATCATAGATTACCAAAAATGTAAGAAAAGAAGTCATCAGAAGTAAGAGAAGCAACAGAGTTAGACCTGAGGACTTCAGATATTGAAATTATCAACCACAGAATACAAAAATAACTATGTATGTTTAAAAAAATAACACATGGAATCACAAAAACAGGCATGCAATACAGAAAATAAACAGGCAAATCTGTTAGGGCACCAAATAGAACATGTAGAAATTAAAAATACCATTGTTGACACACATAAAAATGGATTTTCAGTGACAAAAGCCATGAGTGAACAAGGCACAAAATGACAGGGTTCTCGTTGTTAAGTGCCAATGAGTCTTGTCAGACTCATAGTGACCCAACACCCAACCTACAAAAGAACGAAACACTCTCCAACACTGTGCCATGCCCGGCACTATGTCAGTTCTCCTCTGCCATTTATGAGGTTTTCAATGGCTGATTGTTTCGGGATTGTTTTGGATGTGGGATGCCAGATCTTTCTCCCATTTTTGTGGTGCTGGGGATTGAACCCAGGGCCCCCAAGAGTGCAAAGCAGCACTACCAACTGAGCTAAACCCCAGTCCCCAAAAGACATGGAGGAACCTTAAATGTAATTTACAAAATGAAAGAAATCAATTTGAAAAAGCTAATTCCAATTATATGACATTCTGGAAAAGGCAAAATTATAGAGATAGTAAAAAGATCAGTAGTTGCCAAGGTCTCATGGAAGAGAGAGAAATGAACAGGTTTCATGTTTGGTAGAGAGGCAGGTCAACAAAAAAAAGGAAGACTCTCAACTAGATGGATGGACATAGCGAATCCAACAATGGGCTTAAACATAAAAAAGATTAAGTGCATGACACAGTGTCAGGTAGTGTTTCATTCTGATGTACACAGGGTCACTATGAGTTGGAGCTGACTCAACGGCACACCTAACAACAACAACAACATGATATTGCAATGTCAGATACATGTTGTTGTGGCCCGAATAGTTTACATACATGCCCTCTCCCCTGCCAAATTTATATGTTGAAGTCCTAACTCCCAGTACTTTAGAATATGACTATTCTTGTAGTTGTGGTCCATAAAGAGGTATTAAGTTAAAATGAGATCATTAGTGTGAGTCCTAATTCTGATGAGATTAGAACATAGACATACACAGAAGGAAGACCATTTGAAGATGCAGAGAGAAGACGGCTGTCTAAAAGGGAAAAACAACTCTGCTAACATTTTGATATTGGACTTCTGGGCTTCAGAACTGTGAAAATAAAAATTTCCATTGTTTAAGCCACCTACTCTGTGGTATTTGTTACGGTAGCTCTAGCAAACTAATGCATATGTCATTATACAGTTGTCAAAACCGAAAGAATATATGATACCAAGAGTGAATCCACTAATGTAAACTGAGGATTTAATAATAATGTGTCAGTACTGGCTCAACTAGTATAACAAATGTACTACATTAATGTGTGATGTTAATAAAGGAAGCAGGGGCAGGGACAGGTGAAACAGCAAATATGAGAACTCTGTATTTTCCACTCAATTTTTTGGTAGACATAAAATTGTTCCAAAAATAAAGCCTCTCATTAAAAAAAAAAATCCAATGGATGAGCCGGGTGTGGTGGCACATGCTTGTAATCCTAGCACTCAGGAGACTGAGGCAGAAGGATCGAGAGTTCAAGGCCAGCGTGGGTTACATAACTGAGACTTTGTCTCAAAAAAACAAAACAAAACAAAAGGGAGATGGAAATCAATGGACAGGTCAAGAGATAGATGCAAAGAAGTTATCTAGAATGCAGCATAGAGACAAGGAGATGGAAAATGTGGAGAGGACAACAGATACATAGTAAATTGACTAAGTCTAGTGTGTATATATATATGTATATGTATATATATATATATATTATATATATATACAATTATATATATACACAATTATATATATATATAATTGGAGTCTCAGGGCTGGGCTGCAGCTCAGTAGTAGAGTGTGTGCCTAGAATGATTAAGGCCCCAGGTTCAATCCCCAGTGACAGGGGGGAAAATTGGAGTCTCAGAATAAAAGAATGAAAGAAAAAGACATATTTGAAGATATAATGGCCAAGAGTATAAAAGAATGAAATAAAACACGAAACTGCAGATTTGTTTATAATGTGAACTGGAATAAATTAAAAAACAAAATACACATTTAAATGGTAGTAAAACTGCAGAACAAGAACATTGAGAAGATATTAAAAGCAGTCAAAGAGAAATGACATTTCCTATAAAATATCAATAATTATATAGGCAGGAATAATAGCAAATAGAAGATAGAAGCTGGCTGTGGTGGCACATGCCTGTAATCCCTGCATCTCAGGAGGCTGAAGCAGGAGGACTGCAAGTTTGAGGCCAGTGGCAGCCTGTGCGACTTAGCGAGACTGTGTCTCAAAACATAAAAATAAAAAGGGTCCAGCTCAGTGGTAGAGTGCTTGCGTGCCATGTGCAAGGCCCTGGGTTCAACTTCCAGTACAGAAAACAAAAAAGGCAGAAAAGAACTAAGAAGGCAACAGTGTATCATCTTTGAATTCCAAACATGGAATTATGTACTCAGCAAAACTATCTTTCAAAAACAAGGGCAAAAAGATATGTTTAGATAAACTAAGAGTGTTTCCCTCTCCCCAGTATCAGGTAGGTGTTCAGTACTCATTATTATTTCAAGAAATAAGTATTTACTGAACAGGATAATGTAGTGGTGAAGAGCATGCACTGTGGACCCAGACTCTATGGGTTTGAATCTTGGTTCTGCCACTTACTAGCTGTGTGACTTTGAGCAAGTTAAGTAACTTTTCCAAGCTATAAAATATTTTCTCATCTGTAAAATGAGAATACCTTAGAACAGTATCTGAGAATTGCTACAAATATTTGTTATAAATATAATATGTCAGACATTATTCTAAATATTTTACAAATATTGATCCTCATAACTACCCTATGAGGTACTCTTATTAATCCTATTTTACAGATGAGAAAACGGAGACATAAACTTTAAGTAACTTTCCCAAGGTCACATAGCTAGTGAATACAAGACGTGAGTCTGAAACTAGGCAGTCAGCATTCCTATCTTTGCTTTTACACACTATATAATACTGACCATCTGTTATAATAGAAGGAGATAAAGACAAAGGGGCAAAGGAGGGAGTAGACAATGCAGGGCCTTGCCAGGCCACTTTAAAGGTTGACTTTTATTGAGCTGTTAGAGGGTTTTGCGCAAGGTCATAATGTGATGAAATTTGTATTTTAATAGGATTGTTCTGGCTTCTATGCTAAAAGGCAGAATATAGTGGGTTGTTATAGGTTGAACTGAATCGCCCTCCCACCAAAGATAGGTTAGAGTCCTAATACCCAGTACCTCTGAATGTGACCTTATTTGGAGACAGAGTCTTATAGTGGTAATCAAGTTTAAAATGAGGTTATCAGGGAACCCAGTATGATGGTGTCCTTATAATGAAGGTGAAATTTGGACAGACATGCACACACAGAGAGTATTGGCCATGTATAAACCAAAGATAGGCCTGGAATAGATCCTTTCTACACAGAGTCCTCAGAAGGAACAATACTGCTTACTTCTAGCCTCCAGACTGTGACAATAAATTTCTGTTGTTTAAGCTATTCATTATGTGGTATTTTGTTATTGCATCCTTGGCAAGCTAGAACAGGGGAGCAAAGTAAAAGCAAGACCACTAAAGAGGCTATTGCAATAATCCAGGCAAAAGATGATGGTGGGTTGGGCCAGCTGGGAGGAAGATACTATTGGATTCTGGATATATTTTGAAGGCAAAGTCAGTAAGATGTTTCTGTAGTTACAAACATGTGAGAACAAGGACAGGAGATTTTGAAAGCTGATAGAAATAATACAATAAAGACATGAAGTCAGGTGCTGTGGTATATATCTGTAATCCCACCTACTTGGGAGGCTGAGACAGGAGGATCACAGTTTTGAGGCCAGAGGGAACCTGTGCAATTTAGTGAGAACTTTTACCTACCATGCACGAAGCCTTCGGCTCAACCTCCTGGTACAGAAAAAAAAAAAAAAAAGAATTAAAAATAAAAATTAAAAAAGAGAAAAATTGATGATATAAGACAAGGGAGAATCATGAGTAAAATGAAAGATAGGTGAGAAGAAATAGGATTTAGTACTCAGGTAGAGGGTTTAGCCTTTGCTAGGAATATGGATAGTTTATCAAGTAATAGGGAAGGAAGTACATATGTATACTAGTAGGTAAATGTAGTGGTGAGAATTTTTGAAAGGCCTCTCCTGTTAAATAGGAACCATGGTCACCAACTGAGAACACGGATTGTGAAAAAAGTACTAGATATCTGAAAACAGGATGAAGACTGAAATAGTCCCATAGGCAAATGAGAGAAAACTATAGGGATAGTTAAATGGCATATTTCAGACAGGAAATGGTCCCAGAAGAAAGACTACATATAAGGAACAGGGGAAAAATAAACCAGTAAACATGAAGATAAATCTAAGTATTGTCTATATAAAAAATTGTAATGCCCAACTTGTAGAGCTAAAAAAAAAAAGAACTAAATTATCTCACAACAATTGCTTACAAGTAAAGAAGATAACTGAAGTTAAATATTCTAAGACCCTTTTACCACTGGGGTGTAAGATGTTAGATTCTGTTAAATTTGTAAGTAAAACTTCAAGAGTAACCATTAAAAGAGCTAGAGTACCAACTTCCAAACTAATAAAGGAGATAAAATAAGAGCATGCAAATACTCAATCACCAAAGAAAGGGCAAAAATGGAGAAAAAAGCTTAGGAAAAACAGTAGTAGAAATGGAAAGTAGATGAAGGAAAAGGGCAGCTCTGTTAATAATTACAACAAATGTAAATGGACTAAGCTTACCAATTAAAGTTAAAAGATGACATTGTCAGATCGGGTAAAAAACAAACCAAAAAACAAACAAAAACCTACCAAACAAAAGTTCTACCTCCATGTTTACAAGAGCACACCTAAAACAGAAGGTCTTGTAAAAGTTGAAAGTAAAAATGATTAGAAATAGGGATATGCCAACCAAAAGAAAGTCAAGAAAGCTAAATTACTATCTAGTTAATATCAGGTTAAATTAAATTTCTATTTTAATCTGGTTACTCAGAAGGCAGGTGACAAGGCTTTAGCCATAGGAAATTATTGTTAATAGAGACTGGAGAGCACTGTTCAATAGAAGTTACTACAATAACCAGCAGAGTCTGTACCTGTGCTATTCAGTAAGATGTTCATATGTAGCTCTTGAGCACATGAAATGTGGCTACATCAATTGAGGCCCTCAATTGTTTAAGTTTTAAATTTTATTTAATATTAATATATTTAAATTTAAAGAGTCATTATCATAGAGACCAGTTGCTCCAACCCTCTCATTTTACTGAGGCCTACAAAAGAGCAGAAGTTATTCAATATCCTAAATGACACCACAACCAAAATTTAGGTCTTTTGATTCTTAATCAGCATGCTTTTATAATATTCCAAGGCTTTCTAAGCTGATCTACACCACCACCCCTAAAAATAATTTTAGAAGTGTAATATAAAACAGTCCACTGCATATACAAAATTGGAGAAGTCATATTAAAAATTCATAAGACTTTCATAAGAACCACCACCATCATTTATTCAATGCTTAGTTTGTGTGAATATTATAATGATAACAATACTGATAGTGCCAGGCATGGCAGTGTCAGGAAGGGCTTCGTTCTGTTGTACATAGGGTCGCTATGAGTTGGACCCAACTTGATGGCACCTAACACCACAACCACAACCACATATGTGGCATTTATTATGTATCTTTTTTTCTTTTCCTTTTCTTTTCTTTCCTTTCTCTCTCTCTCTCTCCCCCCAACCCCTTCTTTTTTTGAGACAGGGTTTCACTATATAGTCCAGGCTACCCTGGAACTCTTTATAGATAAAAGACCAGGCTGGCATCGAACTTGTGGCTATCCTCCTGCCTCTGCCTCCCAAGTGCTGGGATTACAGGCATGTGCCACCACACCCTGCTATGCATCACTCTTTAAAATGCTTTTGCATGTATTAACTTATTTTATCTTCACAATAATTTTATAAAGTACAAATTCTATCCCTTTTTTACAGGTAAGGAAACTGAAGTTCAAACTTGCTCAAAGTTACATTGCCCATAAGTGGTAGAGCTAAGCCTAGAATATAGATGGTTGGATTACAGAGTCTGTGGTTATAACCCTTCACTATACTTTACTGCAGCTTCACCAAAGTAGAATGAGAACACTGACCTCAGATTTAGAAATCCTAGGTACTTTTCTTGTCCCTTGCAAAAGAACTTAAATGGGGGCAGTGTTTACCTTGCTACTGAAATCATACACTCCCCAGAAACACCCATATTCACACCCATGCCAACATGGAACATCTTAAGACAGTCCAGTTTCCTAAAGTGTCAACTGCATAGCCACTTATGCCAGTTATCCTCAAAGTAAAATAAAATCTCCCAAGTCAGCAGCTCTTTCCCTATGACATTTTTTAAAAAGGAAAAGCATCCATTTCTAAACATAGCATTTATGTCAGAACTTCCAAACTTTTTGTCCTAAGAATTCTTTTAATGAGTGTAAGCTAAAGACATCAGAAGAAGTATTATCCACCTTGTCCAAGCTAATGAAACCTAAATAACAAAGGTCAAATGTCACAGCTAGCAACTAAGCCTCTGAAACAGGAACATTATGCCTGAGAGGTAGAATAACATAGTGGCTAAATAATATCTATCGGCAGTCAAATAAATGTGAGTTAGAATCCTAGTTCAGCCACCTGTTGTTTTCACAAATGCAAAATATGGTGAACAAAAATACCTGTCCCACAGGGTTTTTGTGAATGTAAATAGGTCACTCAGCAGAAGGTAAACATTCCATAAGTGTTACTGCCCAAGTTTTACTCCAGTACCAAGTTTTTATTCTAGAGATTTGACAAAATCAATCTGTTTCAGGCAGAACAACACCAGGACTGCCCCCACTAACAGCTTTGTAGTTTCTCCCTCTGTACTGACAGGCCAGAGTGAGGCCCTAGTTAGGGACACTGGCTGTGGGATTTGTATTCTAGCTAATTCACTTACTAGCTATGTAATACCTATGCCTAATTTCATGTTCTTTATCTGGGAACTGGGGATGATGGTTGAAATATTATCTATCACAGAGGGTTACTATGAGGATTAAACTATTTAATACACGAAAAATACACAGATCAGTGCCTGGAAGATAGAATATGTACAGTAAATGCTCATTACATCTCTCCCCATAGGTGATGTGTTCTAAATTTTTAGACCATAGAGAACAATGAAATTATTTTAGAACTCTGGAGTGTTAAAGCTGAAGAGCCCTTGGGAAACATTTCGAGTACAACTCTCTCATTTAATAGATGGTAACCAGGGAAGTTAGAGCTGGCTAAATAACCTGAAATCCAGGCCTCCTAATTCCTACCTAGTGCTCACTCCACACTGTGGGTTGGTTTTGCGTGTGTGTGTGTGTGTGTGTGTGTGTGTGTGTGTGTGTGTGTGTGTGGTGTTTTTGAAACAGGGTCTCTGTGTGTGGCCTAGGCTGGCCTTGAACTTCCATTGATCCTCCTGCTTCAGCCCCCCAAGTGTTGCTATTTACAGGCAAGCACCACCACACCTGACCTCCTCTTCTTAATGACAACAGCAGGAGTCATTTAGCCTCTCCTCTCTACAAACTTTCAAACCATCCTCTGGAAAGAGACAGAGCTACTTAGACATCTGGGAAGAAATCTCACTTATCAAAATATTTAGGAACTAATGTTTCAGGTAGCTTTTTTGGGGAGGTAGGGTGAGTGGGATATAATCTATGTCCCAAGCATCCACATGCAAGAGATACATAAAACAAACATTTAAAGTATTATTAATTCCTTTTGGGAATAATTAAATATTCTTTCATGAGAGGAAATAGTACCAGCTAGCATTTACTAAATACCTTCTAAGACATGATATTAAGTGTCTTTTGTTTTTCCATTGAATCCTCACAACCCAGACCCCTGCCCTGAGTTGTCCTTTTATGTGTGCTGTAGTTACTTGGTATTTTTCTGCTCAAAGTACATATGCTGTCATGTAACTGCCAGCTTACTTACCTGAAAAAGGACAGGGATGAGATGATGATGTTTACCATACCTTTCTCTGTTAGTAAATATTCTTGAGCATAAATAAGACAAAAACGGTCCTGGCTCACTGTAACAGATAATATTCCCCAAAGATGACTGCAACAATTTTTTCCCATCTCACATGTGACGCCAGTGTACTTCCCATTGTGGGTGGAGGAGTTAAAGTCCTTTCCTCTTGAAGCTGCTTCTACAGAGTACAGTGGAAATGATGCTATATGACTTGTAAGATTAGATGATAAAAATTCCACCTTGTTCCCTTGTTGCTCACCCTTGGGATCCAGCTGCCATAATATGAGGAAGACCACATTAGTCCATATAGAAGGACCACATGCACAGGTTACCAGCTCAGCTGAGGCCCCAGACATCATAGATTAAAGACAAGCCTTCACTACTGTGCATCACTCAAAATTCCTGACACACAGAACTATAACCAAAATAAAATTATTTTTTCCCCTCCTGGTGCTAGAGATTGAACCCAGCACCTCGCACATGATAGGCAAATACTCTACCACTGAACTATATCCCCAGCCCTTGGTTTTTTGAGACAGGGTCTAGATGTGTAGCTCAGAATAGCTTTCAACTTGCTATGTAGCTTTAAACTTGTCATCCTCCTGCTGTGGCCTCTTGAATGCAGAGATTATAGATGTGTACCAACAAAGTCAGCAAAATGATTTCTTTATGCCACTAAATTTTGGGGTGCTTTATTGTGCAGCAATGGGAACTGGAACAACCAGAGAACTTACTGCTGAACAAAGAACTAATATGGAATATAAGTATTGCTTACACCTAACACAGTAATTAGAAAAGAGCAAATTACCTGCTTGAATGTCTGAGGTAGATATCATTATGCCCATTTTGTAGTTGAGGAACTGAGGCTGTGAGCGATTAAGCCATTTGCCAAAGGCATATCAAGTAGTCAGTGTCTGAACACATTAAAACCCCCATCATAACACTGTAGTACTTTCCTGTCTCCTTCAGTACTTATTCTAAATACACAGCAGTCTGTTTTAGAATGGGATGGAAACCCATACATCACCTCAGAAAGGCTTTCCCTGACCTTCTTAACTCAAATAATGCCAGCTCTTTCATCCTCTCTAGACTTTCTACTTCCTACTCTTATCAGTTTCATATCCCTAGCTGAAACTGTTTTATTAATTTGTTCATGAGTTTACACTTTTCTTTCTCTGATTTGAACATGATCTCCATGAGAGCAGGAACTTTGTCTGTCCTGTACATTGCTATATGCTTAATGCCCAGGGCAATGCTAAGATATGGCAGGTGATTAAAAATTATTTACTGAACGCAGTGATTGCGTTCAGGACCACTGAATGTTCACTCAATTTCATTACCCACCAATGAATGTAAAAATACTGAGGATAAGAAACTACAATTTAAAACAGCAAGACTGTAGTAGAATCATCCCATATTGTAAGGTTAGTACCAAAAAAATGGAAGGAGGGTAGAGATCCATTTACAATTCACTTAGAAAGCATAAACCCTCGGTTCCAACTCAATCCAACTTTGAAATAAGATAAACGTAGTGAAGAGAAAGGTGTTCAAGTTTAGAATGAAGATGTAGATACTGGGATAGAATATGGGGTGACACGTCCTAACCTTCATTCATAATCACTGTTCCTCACCTCCTCAAAAAAAAAAAAAAAAAAAGTCAGTTTCTTCCAACATACTTAGCTAAGCCACCCCAAGTGCAACTGTTGGTAACCTTCTTCCAGCAGTCTTTCTATCCTTCACGTGGCCCTTTCTTACGCATTTCCCTGGGAAGAAGATGCTGTCTCCCCTGGACAAGGTTGAGGCTCTTCAGGAAAGAGAGAGGAATCTTCAGAACCAGGACAGAAGTCTGCACATGCAAATCCCAGGCGACCCTATTTCTTCCTCGAGGGAAGATAACCACTTCAAAGGGGCTACCAAGTTCCTAGAACTACGCCTGGCATCTTAACATGCGTTTCCTAATTTAAGAGCCATTTCTTTCCCCAACCCAAGAATTAATTAAGAGAGCCCTCAGTATAACTTCCATATCTTAACCCTCCCCATACCTTGCTATTCTCTACCCCAAGAAATCTTACAATTCCCCAGGAGCGATTGGGTAAGATAAAAAGGAATCTAGCGTGGCCTAAGAAATAGAAAAGGGGAGGGGGAAACAGTGTCAGGGTAAGAAGAAGGTTATATCCAGCTGAGGGCCCGGCATCAGTAAAGATTAGGTAAGAACGCGGTCTGACCCTTTCCAAGCCCAATGTGTGCATCCGAAGAGGTGATGAAGAGCAGGAAACTGAAGCCCAGCAAACAGGTGGCCCCGAGACGAAGCCACATCTTCGTGGTGGTAGATGCGTTGGGGGCCACCGGACTGAGCTTTCACAGCGCCAGAGCCCCAGCAGAAGGTCCGCTTCGCTCCCCAAGCTTGGCTCAGCCCAACCCCTCGAGTTCTCAGATTTTTTTTTTCCCCCAAACTCTGAAGGAAGTGATGTTAGACGGATGTGGGTGGTGCCTCCGGGGTCCGGGTTGGTATAGATAGAGTTTAAAGGTGCAGATCACGTAGAAGCGCGGGAGTAGCTCTCGAAGGCGACTTGCTTGCTGTCGGTCCTGGATGTCCAGACCTGTCCCTGGACATAGCGAAAAAAGGTGGGCCGAGATAGTAGAGGCGGGGGAAAGGTTCGAGAGAACCGTTGCTCTTGCGTCTGCCAACAAGACAAGCCCCTCCCCTCGAGAACAGCCACACTTAATGTTGAAAACACAAATTATTGATCCGCGGGGTCACCCTCTTCCAACAGTGGGCTGGTCGCCCATCGGCCTCGGCCGCGAATTCTCTTTCCCCCTCCGCAAATAAAAGATGATTTCGTTGTTAGGTTCCTGTTCAGGTCTCCGAAGAGACCTAGAAAACCCGTTCTGCGGTGTTTGTTCTTGTTCCTTGCAGTCATGTACTTTCCTGCTGGAGAAGAAGCGCTGGACCTCATCTTCCTTGCAACTGCCAATTCTTCCACTCAGGGGTGATAAAACCAACTGATGCAAGCACAAGCTTCAAGAAAACCATTATTGGGGGCTCTTATTGCAAAACTGACTAGGTGGAGCAAGGGAACCGGGGCATAAGTGACTGCAGGTATTTAAAGTTCTTCCGGTTAAATCTGTTTATTTTTGATGTGGCTTTAGTATTTCTTCCTATTTTCCCCTCTTCTGCTACAAAACAAACAGGTCAAAATTTCCCGTCTTTCCTTTTGGTACTACTTAAGTCCAACAGTGCGTATCTAATGCATAGTGAAAGACATCCGAACAAAGCATGCACCCAAACAAAATCACACGCCGCCCCTTCACTAGCCGGCCCACAAATCCTCACAGCGGACACAATGAAACGCTTAGGAGACTGCAAGCTCCAGGATTCAGCGCGCTTCCCTGTACCTGCGGCCAATAGAAATATTGGGGTGCGCAGGGCAGGCTGGACTTTGTAGTTAGGATGTGCGGGCGGGGGATAGGCCGCCGGGAAGGAGAGGCGGGGCGGGTGGGTCACGTGGGGCCTGCTCCGGCCGCCGCGGCGGTCTTTCTCTGTCTCGGCTTAGGCAGCCATCTTGCTCTCGCCGCGTGCTGGTGTTGGAGGACCCTCCCTGCTGCAGGTGAGACCCCCGGCGGTCCCGCCACTCCATGGCCATAGGCCGCTGCGCACGGTCTCCCCCCGCCCTTTTCTGCCGACACCCGCCAACCGCTCGGGCTGCCACTTCTTCCGTGGCACGGCGAGTGGGGGCGGAGGCTGCTGGCTTGGCCTGTCGGTTACCGGCGGCGCAGCTGGGGGTCGGCACCTGAGGGAAGGTCCCCAGCACCACCGCCTCCGGTAGAGACGATCGGGCCCATGCTGTTTCCACCCACATCTAGGCCCAGGAGCCGGTCCACTCCCCTCCCCTGCCCCATTACTCCTCATTCACAACGACAGTGTCATAAGCTTTGAGCTTTGCACAGCTTATCTGTTGTCATCTCATTTGATCCTCCCATTCTTACAGATTCTTACATTCTTACAGAGAAACTGAGGTTAGCACCACCGTCCCCAAGCACTTGGGACCGTACTCGGTTGCAGTGCTCTCACTTTGTAATGGCAGTACTTGTTTACAAGTCTGCCCCTTTTTTTAGACCTTAGCCCATCCTTAACACTGCCTGATGATTGACCGACAGGTACAGTGTTACACATCTAGTGAATGGCGTATTCAACTTCCGTTCCCACGACCTTTCACTATACCTTAGCTGTCCCCTCGGGAGTGGTAACAATAGTTACCACTTACTGAGTATCTTCTGTGAGGCATACCCGGTGCTTGACTAACTTTCAACCCTCAAAACAACCCTGTAAGTAAGTGGTGTTATACCTTCCCAAATACAGGAAGAACACAAGTTCAAAGACTTAAAATATCTTTCTGAAGCCTTAATTAGTAGAATCTTGGTCTTTCCGATTCCACAGACTGTGCTTCTCTTAGAGAAACCTCACATAATATAAAGTGGGTTCAAATTATTTTTATCTCTGTATAAACATGATGTATGTGATAGTGCCTACCACAGTGCTTGGAACTTAGGCACTCAATAAATATTGATTAACCTCATTATCTGCACGCTTTCTTGAGTCCTTAAGGAAAGTACTAAAAGATCCTTGCATCCCCATGGAAGACCTCATTAATCATGTGGCCTTAGAAAGTTACTTCTCCCTTTGGGTCATAGAAAGGAGTTTCTTCCTTCTGGGCTCTCATTTTCTGTTAAATTGGGAAGGAAGTGAACTGTTTTGTTTTTTTATACCCTGCTGCTGGCAGGAATTTGACATGGCCTCACATATAAAACAGGAATAATGGGTACAATAAGGATTGTTTAAAGAATACGACATCTTTGAGGTCTACTCCAGATTCTGAGTTTGACATCTCTTTTCGCATGGACTGAGTCTAATCATTTTCCCTTTTTGAATTCCATACACTCCAACTTGCTAATAGACAAAAGACCACATTTCTTTCTTCCCTGCTGGCTTGAGCTTCCACCCTCCTTAAATATCTTTTTTGCGGGGCACTCCTTGGGAATAAGATTGCCAATTCTGTTATCCTAACCACCTGGAATGGAATCTGTTCGTTCTTCTACACATTGATTTAAAGAGTAAATTTTGTTCTTGCTTTTGCTTCAAACAAGTCAGGACTCTGACTTGACTTCCCAACCTCCATCTCACCTCTTAGGGCTTGTTACTTCAAAATGCGGAAGAGTCTCAAAGGATTTACCTGTGTTTAGTTCAAGTGTTTTCATTTGGCCCCCTTTCTGCAAGAAATTTCTTAAGCATGTTGTTAGTTAACTACACATTCATGGCCACATTCCTTTAAGAAAAGTGAATACTGGTCCTTTTTTGTGTATATTTGTCAAGATTGAGATTTATTTTAGCAACTTAAGTCTGCGTTAGAGTTAAGATTGGCACACACCTAAGACGATTTGTTTTAGTTTCTACACATAACTCTTCCCATAAGAGTGTTTTTAGCTGCTTGAGCATTGTGACATAATGCTGAACAAAGTGAGAAATCACAGATTGTGATGGTTATTTTGGAACTGGACTTGATTTAGCCTGAAAGCAGAGATGTATACATGTCAGTACAGAATGGTTAGTAATTATATAATCTTTGATTCTCTTTTTTCATCTTTCAAATAGAAAGTCTTTTTCATTTGAATGAGAATCACACAAGATTGAGAGAATTGGCCAAAAAAGGTTTCTAACAGCCTACAGCCTAGTGCCTTATTCTTTCCCTCACATCTCAGTTATGATCTATTAAGTCACAGAACAAGTCAAACAAGACTTTTAAGTTGGCTTTTGTTTACATAGTGTGGAACGTTATGACCCATTATAAACTTAGAAATATTGTTCTCCTTAGTAGGAGACCAGACTAGAATTCATGTTTTTATACTGTTCTTCGAATCTTCAAAATCAAGATTATCTTTTAATCAAGATTACTTTTAAGAGTCCTCCCCCCAAAAAATTTAATATTAATGTATACAAGATATATTTTAAAATGTCAAATTGTGCAGTAAAGCATTTTACCCTATATGTGAGAATAGCTTGTCAAGTGGGACATAGTGTATCTGTGCAAGGTACTGAAGGAATTCTGGAGGGCTGCTGAAGCACTGAATGTCTGGAAGTGTAACTGTTTTCCCATTATTAACACATCATCTGACCTTGAATAGAGGACATGACTATCATATTTTGGTGACTAGACAGCCCATTGTTGAATTTCTTCTTTACCCAGCTTTTTTTGTCTTTTCCTTCCCCTTTTTGTCATTCTGTGGTTTATAAGAAATAGAGAATGTGATTTGGGAGGAAGTGATTTACTTGAAGGTTTTTTTTTTTTAGTAACATTTGGTAACAGTTCTCTGCTGTAAAATCTTTAGGATTAAAACTGGCTTGCCTACAGAAATTTCCTAATTGGTGGTTAGATTTTACTGAATGCCAAAGAACTGAATCATGTTTTAAGGAGGGATCTTCAAATAGGTGACTTTGAATCTCATTCTTTTTTCTGTCTGTATATTTGACTCTCTTGTATACTATTTTAATTTTTTAAATATTTGATTTATGAAGTTAGAACAAATTATTAATGTTTATTGAGAATATAAGCAGTATTAATATGATCATGATGTTAATGCATACTGCAGAATCAGAAGATACTGTTTGCATAAACAGTTTTTTAATTTTTCCTAAAACAGGGATTTTAACAAATCTATTTTTCCCCTCCTAGATTTACCAACAGCATGAATCAAGAAAAGTTAGCCAAACTTCAGGCTCAGGTCCGGATAGGGGGCAAGGTGAGTTTGGTGTAAGAAAAATTGATAGGAGAATGTATAATTACCAGATAGTATTGTTATTTTGGATTAGTGGTTATCAGAAATCTAAAATGCTTTCTGTATTCAACATCAAACCACATTCCAATTTGAAAATAATTTTTCTAGCTCTTAAACAGGTAACCAGAAGGCTTTTCTAATGGATAGTACAATGGAAATAGCCATTTTGTTTGAATCCTGACTTTCACCATCTGCTAGTTATATGACATAAACAAGTATTAAGCTTCCATTTTTTTCATCTGCAAAATGGAAATAATCCTAAGAGATGTGTTAAAAAAAAAAAAGAGTGATATTTATAAAACACATAATATGGTGTCTGGAATAGGGTAGATGCTTAATAAATGGTAGCTTTTATTATGTTAGACTCACCTCCATGGGATGTCAAATGTTAGGGTTACCTCATCTTGTTTGGATGTATCAGTACAGTTTGGTTTGTAAGAAGTTTAACTAGAGATGTTTGAATTGGTTGTACATTTTGTTGATTGATACATTTTCCTCCTAATTTCTACCTATTCTTCTGTGTTGGTAAATGTGAGCATATGCTTTCTTATTCCGTGCACTTTAAAGCCTAAGGAAAATGCTAATTCTGAGCACCAAAAGCCTTTGATTTACCTTGAAGTTTGGCCCCAGACTCAAGGAGAGTATTCTACCTTTATCTTTGCCTAGTACAGTGTTTGCAAAAGGGAAAGGGCGAACAGTACTTAACTCTAACCTGGGGAAGGGGTAGGTAGGACATTATGTAAGAGGCCCCACTGTGTCATTTACATTGATGATAACCATAGCTCCTGGGAATGGAGACAGGAGAAGGGGAAGGGAAGAAGTAACTAGTACTTTCTCCTTTCATGGTAATAGGTTATATGAATTTGGAGTCCTATTAACACACTCATAACCACAGTAGTCACATTGTAGCATCAAGTGTGATATAATGTACCAATGAAAAACTAGGGATATTCAAGAGCCATAGGATATACCTTGAAGGTATTTATATTTTTTTCCTCCTTTCTTTTGCAATATTTGGGAACAAACACGGAGCCTTGTCTGTGCCAGGGAAGCCCTCTACACTGACCTATAGGCCCTGTCCATATTATGTATCTTAAATCAGTGGTTGGTACATTCATTCATCAACTGTTTATTGAGCACTTACTATGTGCCTTGCACATAGTAAATAAATAATATCTCGTTTTAACACAGCTCAGCTTGGAAGAGAGATGCTCAGAATTACAATGAGAAATAGTGAGTGTCATAACAAAGAACAAGGTGTTTTTTGCCTAGGGGAAACAAGTTGGGATTTAAAGGATAAACAAGATAAACTAGATGGTATGAGGCATGCCTGTCATCCCAGCGACTCAGGAGTGGAAGCAGGAGGATCGGAAGTTCAAGGCCAGAGGCAACCTGCATAACTTAAACCCTGATTCAAAATTAAAAATAATAAATGGGCTTGGGGTACAGCCTACTAGTAGAGTACTTGCAAGGCCCTGGGTTCAACCTCCAAGTACTGCAAAGAAAAAAAGTATAAATAAGAATTTTATCATTAGACAGATAGGTAAGAGAAAATATAAAAAGAGGTTGTCATTTGCACACATGGAAAGGCACATAGGATGCTGAGATAACATGGTCCTTCATGGAATGGCTTGCTTTACAGATAGAGTTTAGAGTATATAATGGATAGAGAATGGTAGGAAATGAAATGACCAGGGAATTTGGAGTTCCATCATAGTTTCATATGCCATGCTAAGGAGCTTAGGATTTTATCCTATGCATAATGGGCAACTACTGAATTATTTTAAGAAGGAAGCGACAACCATTTTAGAACTGTAACTGCTTGCAATGTGGGAAATGGAATGAAATGGAAGTTTAGCATAAGAGAACAATCAAGAGGCTACTGCTGTACTATGTGGGACACAAATTTAGGTGTTGGAATTGACATGACTTAATGACAGATAGCATTTGAGGGTTAAAGGGCAGAGAGAAGAATCTGTAATGATCCCCAGACTTCTACTTTAGAAACTATAAAATTCAAGGGATAAAGAAAGTTTGGTGGACTGATAAGCCTTTAGACATGCTGCATTTGAAATATCAGAGAATCCTTTGAATTGAGGTATACAGAAAGCAACTGAGCTACCCCTGAATTAGCAGTGTTTCACAAATAAATGACCAACTAAGGCTGACACAGGAGGGTCGTGAGTTCAAGGCCAGAAGCAGCCTGCACAATTTAATGAGACCCTGTCTCAAAAAATAAAAAGCTGGGTGCAGGGCTTACGCCTGTAATCCCAGCAACTCAGGAGGCAGAGGCAGAAGAATTGCAGGTTTGAGGCCAGAGGCAGCCTGAGTAACTTAGCGAGACTGTCTCAAGATAAAAAATAAAAATTGGGCTGGGATGCAGCCCAATGGTAGAGCACTTACAAAGTAAGTTTGAGGCCCTGGTTTCAATCCCTGAGTATAACAAAACAAACAAACAATAAAAAGGGGACTTGTGTTGCTATTCAGTGGGGGAACACTTACCTGGTATGTGTAAGGTCCTGGATTCAATCCCCAGTACTTCAAAGTAAATAAATAGACCAAAAATAAAAATAAATGACTATGTACGTAGTGATCCTTCAGCAATTGGATGTAGTCACAACCCCTCCAGGAAAAGCTCTCTTATATCAGAATTGCTGAGACAGAAGGCCTAAGCCAAGTTGCTGAGAACTACTGCAGGAGCTACCCAGAGACCAAAACCCCCATTCCTTTTCTTCCATGCATTCTGGTTTCAGAAAGATTTGACCCTCAAAGCCTCGGCTGCTTTTTGGTGTTATTTCAGCATCATAGTAAATGGTATTTTAAACCTTTTTGCTCAGCCCCAAATCCTAAGCATCATTTTAGTTTCCTCTTTCCCTTACATCTCACATCCAGTCCATTAGCAGTCATGTTGTCTGTTGTAGCAGTCAGACCTCCTCACCATCTGTGCTGATACAGCTCTCATCTCTCACCAAGAGTGCTGTAGGAGCCTCCTAACTGGTCTCATTATAGCCATTTTCCACACAGCAACCTTTGCCATAAATAAATAAATAAATCAGATCAAGTCACCTCCCTGCCTAAAATCTTTCAGTGGCTTCCTATTGCAATTAGAATAAAATCCAACCCCTGCCCATGAAATTTTAGGCTATATGATCTGGCCTTAACCTATCTTTCTGATTTCATTTTCCTCTTCCTTTCCCATTGTTCATCCTGCTCTAGTAATACTGGCCTGCTTTCTCTTTAGAAAGAACAAGTTCAATCTTTCTTCATTCTGCTTGGATTACTCTTACCTTAGTTGTGGGTCTCAGTTCATATGTCACCTCTTCAGAGGAGCCTTCCCTGGACGTTCTAATAAATTAGTGCTTTGTTCCCACCCACTCACTCATATTACTGTATTGTTTTTGTTTTTTTTTTTTCATGGCCCTTATCCTGTTTGAAATGATCTAATTTGTTTATGTATTTATTGATTTTTCTCTTTTATTATAATGTAAGAACTTAAAGTAAGAACTTGATCTTTTTCATTCCTGGATTTTCATACTCTGGAATGCTCACATAGCAGGGACTTAATTCTCAATGTATCATAATTCTCATGACTGTAGATAATTCTTTAGACTTCATTGGCAGAGGTTAGTAGAGATTGTTAGTGTTACTTATTATGTTTGAAAATTGTTACAAAGTACACTAAATTATCTTGAAATTACAAGTTATGTTTTATTAGCAAACAGTATTTTGAAACATAATGTGTTGAAATGGTAAAGGCTAGGTATTAGATAATAAGAACTGGCTAAAACTGACCTTCAAAAATCTGAGTTAGGCTGACAGTTCTGAGAAATCTTACTCGTTAACTCCCTTTAGTTTTTTTATATGGGTTTTAGTTAGATTATTGTGGGTAGGAAGATATGATGCTGTTACCAGTTGCTAGGCATAGTAACACCTCTGATTATTTTTCAGGGTACAGCTCGCAGAAAGAAGAAGGTGGTACATAGAACAGCTACAGCTGATGACAAAAAGCTTCAGAGTTCTCTAAAAAAACTGGCTGTAAATAATATAGCTGGTATTGAAGAGGTATGATCACTTGAGAACTGTTAAATTATGGGCAGATAGCACATGCACAAATACTTGTCTAGACTTTTCAAATGTAAAAGATCAGCTTAGGGGAATCTTCAGTATTGCCACCCAGATGTCTTGGAAAGATTAGCCGTTGCTGGGCATCGTGGTACACACCTGTGATCCCAACAACTCAGGAGGCTAAAGCAGGAAGACAGCAAGTTTAAGGCCAAAGGCAGCCTGTGCAACTTGGCCAGAGTCTGTCTCAAAATTTAAAAAGCTTGAAAAAGGGGTTGGGGGTGCAGCTCAGAGATAGAGAACATTTGCATAGTTTGCCAAGGCTTTGGGCTTAACCGCCTCAGTGGTACAAATTAAAAAAAGAGAGAGAGAGAAAGAAAGAAAAAATAGCTGTTGGATTTGCTTTGCTTTTTGGATGAAATCAGTTTTAGTAGAGAGTTAAGGATTTTCATAATACTTTTCGGACTCAAGATATTTGCATATATAACAAAGTTATGAAACTGCTCTTGAATTTTAATGTAAAATAATTTTTTTTCAGGATGGTTTCTATTTGTATCTCAGGCTGACCTTAAACTCCAGATCTTCCTGCCTCTGCCTCCCAAATACTGGGGTTACAAGTGTGGCATGTACCACCATGCTCAGCAAGATATTTTATTCTAATAATGTAGAAATAAACCCAAGATTTCTTCAAATAGGGTACACTTCTTTACTCTAAGGGTACTTTTCTACTCTACAAAGCCTCTTAAATTATACTACCCCAGTCAAAAGCCTGTAGCAATAACTTTACATAGATATTTCTTATTGGAACTCTTGCAATAATTATTAATTTTTTAAATCCATTTATTGTATTTTAATGATACTATTCTTCTCCAATATGAGACTAGAGATTAGTGTTTTTAAAAGATACCCAAGAAAAATTATAGTACAACTACGTGTGATCTGTTACTCTCTGCTTCTGCCTGATGATTCTTTTTCTAATAGCAACCAGTGTTAACTTTTTCACTCGCATAAGTTATATCATTACTATGTTTGGTACCAACTCACAGAGTTTTGTTTTATTTGAACCCAGGGCCTTGTGCATATTAGGCAAGCACACTACCACAGAGTTACATCCCCAGGCCTAGTTAGTAATCTTTGATGTCTTCAAAATACTATTAAATGTTTGATGCTCTGCTGAAGTCATGGTGTTGTAATTGAAATTGTCATGATCAAGTACTTACTGATAGTCACTACTTATGAGATATAAGCAAAAAATACGGTGAACATTTAAGGAAGCAAATTTATTACAGTAAAAGACACATGGCCATTGATACCCCTTGAAATACTGCCTCTAGCTTTGCACACACGTATCCTACCATTCATGCCACTTTTTGAAGCAGTTCTGAAGTCCTTTCATGAGTAATAAATTCTTTAATTTAAACATCCACTATATTTTTTTTACCACGTCTCATTAAATATCTACTGTGTGCCAAGAATTTTGCCAAGGACTTATTAAATAGAGATACATAAAATATTATCCAATGTCAAAGCACATTTTCTGTCCTTTGTAGCTTATAATCTAATGGGAAAACTAATTAAACAGCTAGACATAAATATTCATTACTCCATTTCATCTTCACAATATCTCTTTGGGTTGGTTGTTATAGACGAAACAGCTGAAGCTTAGAGAGTTAAGTACCAACCTAAGATGACATAGCTATTAAGTGCTAGAATTGCAGGTTTGAACTAAGATACTTCATAACCGAAGTTCATACTATCTATTTATCTTCCTTTCAATGTTGTACTTTCTTATATTCACACTTGACTTTTTGTCTCCTCCTGTCCCCCCCCACCTTTCCCCACCAAAAAAGGAAAGTAAGAAGTGTACCTGCTTTATATCCTGAATTATTGAACACCTACCATGCAGAATTCAATATTGACATTATGGATAAAAGACATTGACATCAGTATTTCCAAGGACATTGCTGTTTGTCTTCTTTCAGATCTTAACGTAGATGTTACTTCTTCCCAGAAGCTATTCTGGCAGCACCCATACAACATTTGTACAAAGAAAGGTTAGGTGCCTTTCCTCTGTGCCTATGTGTGTGTGTTTTGCTGGGGATTGAAGCCAGCAGATCGTGCATGCTGGGCGAGTGTTCTACCATTGAGCCATGCCTCCAGGCCTGTATTTGCTTTTATTACAGCACTTATTACTATATTGTTAACTCTTCTTTTGTTGCTGTTCACACTGTACTTCTAACCTTTTGAAGAGTCATAGCCCCCAAAATATCACACAGAGAATTATTGTTGTTGTTGTTAGGTGCCCTTGAGTCAGATCCAACTTATTGTGACCCTATGTATAACAGAACAAAACACTACCTGACACTGTGCCATACGCATGATCTTTTTTATGTTTAAGCCCATGATTGTGATTCTTCTCATTTAGAGTCGTGCCACCTCAGCAAATGGAGGTCTCAGGGGCTCTACTCCATCCCATCATTAAGATCAACTCTACTCTCTACTTTGAGGAGGCAACTCTTCCCCAGTCATCTCCCCTTCCTCCCCCCAGGTTTTTTTGGTACCAGGGACTGAACCCAGGGCCTCACGCATACTTTTTGCATGCACTTTGCCACTAAGCTGTGCTCCTAGCTCCTTTTTAATTTTTTATCTTTAGATAGGATGTCACTAAGTTATGCAGGCTGCCTCTGGCCTTGAACCTGCAATCCTCCTGCCTCTGCCTCCTGAGTAACTGATTACAGGCATGCACAACTGTGTCTGGCTCCCAGTTGTCTTTTAACTGCCTTCCAACCTGGGGACTCATTTTCTGGCAGTATATTTGACAGTGTTTCTCTGCTATTCATAGGGTTTTCAGTGGCTAATTGTTTCGGGGGTGGGCTGTGGGGTCCTTTTCCCTAGTCTGTCTTAATCTAGAATCTCAGCTGAAACCTATCCACAATGGGTGGCACTGCTGGTATCTGATATAGCAAGCCCCCACAGCATGACAAGCAGACAGACACATGGGGGACACAGAGAATTAGCAGTATATAATAGGCTCTTGTACATTTTCACTGCTTCCCAGAATCCCCTACTCCACTCTGTGTGTGTTGTCTTCCAACCCTCATACAGAGAAAATATACATAAAGTATTCAACAACACAAGGTAGCAACTGCAAAGTTTCTGAATATTTGAAGTTAAGATGGAGAGTAGTTTTACTTTCTTCCTTGTTCATGTCTTTTTAAAATTGATTTTTTGAGAGCAAAGATATTTGTACTTTGCAGATCTAAAATATTTTTGTTTGGGGATATCTAATATACTATATATGACCTGGCGTACTCACACACTTTTGGGTTAAAAACAGCTTCTTGTGACGGAAAAAAGAAGCTACTGCATTAACTGTATACATGAAAATATGTATATGGTTTTCAGAAACACTGTAATATAAAAAAAAACGTGTGTGTCTTAAACCCATTAATTACAAATTCATTTTTTTAAGATGTTTCAAACTTATTAAAAAGTGCTGAACTCAGGAAGGCATTATTTTTTCATTTTTTGGCAGTTTAAGGAAAGCAGATAAAAATTTAAAAAGAGAAGACACTATTGCTGTTGTTGTAAAAAATATAATAATAATGTTAAAGTGCTTTCTATGCTTTTACCTTCAAAGTATCAAAGGAGAAGAATGTGCTAAGTTGCAGGATGGGGAGCAGGGAGATCAGTGAAAAGTTTCAAAAACTCAGTGCATACACCTTCACCAAATAAAGTTTTAAATCTTTACAGCTGTCATTATTAATGATAGGTGTATATATTTCCCTCCCACAGCTCAATTTTTGTTCTTTTCAGAAACTAAAAATGTGAAGGGTTATTTGTATTAAGGCAAACAGTTTTAATCTTTTATATACTCATTAGTTTATAGATTTTGTGAAATAAATTGTAATTGTATATAGATTTCTTTTACCTGTTATCAAAGACAAAATCCAAAACTGTCAAAAAGTAAGGGACAGGGGAATGTAAGAGATTGTTCAAAGGCCACATAAATAACTGGGTTTTAGGGAGGAATTTTTAGGTAAATTTACAGAGTATAATCCAGAATCAAATTGCTAAAAATATTTTATGTTCAATGACATATGAAAATATTTGGATGCACTTCTTTATTTGGTAATCTCGTTGAATATAGTGACTGAGCTGTCATCTTTCTTCCTCTTACAACATGACAGTTCCTGTCAACATTAGGATCTGTTCCATTTCTCGGGAACAATTGCTTTTATTAGATTCATTTGCTAAGAAATGTCACCAAAAAGCACTTTCTGATTCATATGCTCTAATTGTTCAATTTGCTTCATAGAGTTTTAATATTATATTCAGAGGACAATTTTTTTTTCTTAATTAGGATGTAATTCTGCCTCTTTGAAACCTTAATCTTTCCAGGCATAGCTAATCAACCCTTCCTTTGTACTTCCAATCCCTTTAGCTTAAGTTTTTCTTCTATAATACATTTATTACTACCATATCATATTGTGATGCATAATCGTTCCTTATTCACCAAGTCTGTTTCCAGATTTTAAGAGTCTCAAATGCAAGGGCTGAGTTTATTTTTATCTCAATCAGTGTTTATCATCTGAAGCATGCTAACATCCCATGATGAGTTAACATAATAGAAATTCATTATTCTAGATGGAATCATTCTGCAAGTAGTTAGCTATATACTGGGTACTGTGGTGCACGACTATTATCCCAGTGACTCAGGAGGCTGAGGTAGGAGGATCATGAGTTTGAGGTGAGGGGCAGTCTGCACTACTTAGCAAGACCCTGTCTCAAAATAAAATGAACAAGGGGGATGGTGCAGCTCAGTGGTAGAGCACTTGCCTAGCATGTGTGAAGTCCTAGGTTCAGCCCCCCAGTGCTGGGGGAAAAAAGTAGTTACCTGTAAGGAGCTGGGGCTCAGGAGAAAGCTTAGGGCTGAGAATATAAATTTTATAAATTTATACCTAAGTTTTAATGTCTGTATTTTCCTCTTTCTGGTTCTTATTATTCCTGAACCAATTGTACAAAGGAAAACCAAAGGTTGTTGGCTGACTCTGCCCGCAGTTCCTTCTTCCTCCAAGTAGAGCCTCTGGTGACAGTAGGTGGGTAGCTCTGAGTACAGGAGAGTAGAAGGGAAGCACAATGTCCCTCTCGTTCACCTTATCCTTGGGTAGCATCCTTACTTTTTCTATTAAGGTCTTGTTCTTTGTTTTTTACTATTTTATTTTGTTTTTCATTATTTTTTAATTATGATTAAAATATATATAGTACAAAATTGGCTATTTTTAAATGTAAAATTTAGTGATGTTAATTATATCCACAATTCCTATCACCACCACTCATCTCTAGAACTGAAACTCTGTACCTATTAAACACTAATGCCCTGTTCCCCTCTAGCACAACCCCTGGTAACCTCAAATTTACTTTCTACTTTATGGATTTGTTTATTTTAGATATTTCATATAAGTACAATCATACAGTGTTTGTCCTTCTATGCCTGGCTTAGTTCGCTTAGCATAATATTATCAAGGTTCATTCTTGTGGTATGCATGAGAACTTACTCCTTTTATAGCTGAATGATATTCTATTGTAGCAATATATCACATTTTATCTATTCATCTATTGGTGGACATATTTGGTTTTTAAATTAGTTCAATTCTTCTCAATACAAAAATATATTTGTACGCTGGGCCCAGTGGCACACACCTGTAATCCCAGTGACTCAGGAGGCAGAGGCAGGAGGATCACTGGTTCAAGGCAAGAAGCAGCCTGCGTAACTTAGTGAGACCCTGTCTCAATTTTAAAAAATAAGGGGCTAAGCCAGGCGCAGTAGTGCACACCTGTAATCCCAGCAGCCCGGGGGGCAGAGGCAGGAGGATCGCAAGTTCCAGATCAGAGGCAATCTGCATAACTTAGCGAGACCCTGTCTCAAAAAGTAAATACATGGGCTGAGGGTGCAGCTCAGTGGTCCAGCACTTCAAAGCATGCAAGCGCGAGGCCCTGGGTTCAACCCCCAATACTGCAATAAAAAAAGGGGGGGGGGTTGGCGGGTAGAGGTACAGCTCAGTTAAAGAGCACTTGCAAAGCATGTGTGAGCATCCAGGTTCAGCCCCTTAATACTGCCAAAAAAAAATTGTGTTAATGTGTGTGTGTGTGTGTGTATGCGCGTGTATATACATTAGCCATTGAAAACCTTACGAAGGTCACTATGAGTCAGGTCCTGCTTGACAGCATCTAACAACGTGTATGTGTGTGTATCCCTCCCTCCCTCTCCCTCTCCCTCTCCCTCTCCCTCCCTCCCTCCCTCCCTCCCTCTCTCTCCCTCTCTCCCTCTCTCCCTCTCTCTCTCTCTCTCTCTCTCTCTTTCTTTCTTTCTGTGCCAGGAGTGGTGGTGCATTCCTGTAATCTCAGCTACTCAGGATGCTGAAGCAGGAGGATCATAAGTTCGAGGCCAGTCTGGGCAACTTATTGAGACCCTGTCTTTTAAAAAATGTGATAGAAATGTAGCTCAGTGACAGATTGTTCGCCTAGCATACATGAGGACCTGGGTTCAATACTCAGCACCACATGCACAAAAAATTATATGTATTCACACACATGCCCTATATATTTATATTTATGCTATTTTAGAAAATTAGGGGAATGTAGAAAATTCGAAGAACTATAACAACATTCAACCATAATCCCACTGAAAAAACTACCTTTGGGCTTATATTTCTTTCCTGTTGTTTTATGTGTATATTTGTGTATTTTTGTAGGTAGGTGTATGCGTGTGTGTATGTGTGTTTTTAAAAACATATATACCTTTTTTGTTGTTGTTTTTTGAGACAGAGTGTCACTGTATAGCCCAGGCTGACCTTGAACTCAAGTCTCCTGCTTCAGCCTCCTGAGTGCTGGGATGTACCACTGCAAAAAGAATTGAGGGGTTTTTGTTTCTTTGTTTTTGTAGTACTGGTAGATTGAACCTAGGGTGCTTCACCAGTGAGCTACACTCTCAGACCCTTTATTTTTTGTTTTTTACTTTGAGACAGGGTCTTGCCAAGTTGAGAAGGCTGCCTCTGGCCTCAAATTTGCAATCCTCCTGCCTCAGCCTCTTGAGTCGCTGGGATTCCAAGGTGTGTGCTATGGCACTGGCTCCAGTTTTTTTGTTTTTTGTTTATTTATTATCATCGTTTTATTTATTTAATTTATTTTTTGTGTGTGTGGTGCCAAAGAGCAAATCCAGGGCCTTGTGCATGCTTGGTATGTGCTCTCCCACTGAGCTTACCCCTAATCCCTTATGCATATGTTTAACATTTCTAGGACTAGAGCTAGATGAATAACTTTTTAAAAATAGCACTAGGTTATAAAAATTGTTTTATGTCATTTAAAAGCTCTTAATCATCAGCCTAGGTATCTACTATATATATTTTAATACATGGATACCGTGATTTAACATTGTATTATATAGTACAATATTTTACTAACATAAAATTATGTTGAATTTTTCTATAATGTATAAATATCTTTACTTCTGATTTCCATCAGATGAATTCTTAAAAGTGCAGTTACTGGCTTGAAAGAGAATGAGCAATTTTACAACTCTTCATCCATATTGCCAAGTTGCTTTTCACAAAGAATATGCCAGTTCTCACTACCTCCATCATGGCCATAAAGAATCCTTTTCTCATCAGATTCTTGCATGCAGAAAATAAGATAAAATGTTCTTAGCATATGATCATAATCTAATGACAGCAGTAAGCTTTAGCTCATACCTACTTTAATGGGTTATGCTTCACACTAACCTTTGGAAATAAGCAGGTACGGGGCTTAAAGAATCAATTGTGAAGGACACTGGCTTATGAAAGTATGTGCAAAGCTCCTAATCCTCAAATCCTATGTCCATCAGCCTCATAAAACCCCAGATGCTTATGTGCCTTATCTTTAAAAAATCCGTTCCTTCAGCCAGGTGTGGGGATGTATACTTGTATTCCCAACAGTCAAGAGATTGAGGCAGGATGATCACCATGAGTTCAAAACCAGCCTAGGCTACACAGCAATACCTTGTCTCAAAAAAAAAAAAAAAAAAAAAATCTGTTCTTTCACCTAACAAAGCTATAGGAAGAAGCCAATGACATTTTCCTGATAAATATTTAAGTGCCATTAAATACAGGAAGAAGTGGCAATAAAACTTGATTTTAAATTGGCCACTATGGTGTATATCTGTAATCCCAGCAACTGGGGAGGCTAAGGCAGGAGCATCGTGAATTTGAGGCCAGAGGCAGCCTGCACAAATTAATGAGATCCTATCTCAAGATAAAATAAATAAAAAGAAAAGCTGTGCAGCTCAGTGTTAGAGCACTTACCTAGCATGTGCAAGGGCCTGGGTTCAACACTCTAGTGCTAGGGAAAAAAAAAAAGACATCTATTAATTCTCAGAACTATAGCTAGCTGCCCTGACTTGAATACAAAAAAGAAATCACACAGAAGAATTAAAACTTCTCTGAACAGAGAGGGCAGTTACTTGCAAGAATTAGCCTTCTCTGGCCATAAAAATTTGTTGCTGTATAGGAACTAAGCTAGCATTAGATTTACCAGATAGAAGATAGAAAGCTGCTACGACTAATATGTATGCTTAAAGGCCAGTGAAGGCAAGGTTGTTAAGGTATTTGGTAACAGCATAATGGGTCCACCTAGAATAACTTAAAATGGCTCTTGCGTTCTGTGGGACAAATTGGACTGATTCTAAAAGGTCACAGCTATATGAAAAGAGTCAGGCCAAAAATGTAGCACAGGAGGTTCTGGGCATCTTCATTAGGGGCACTACTGATACTATTTTTAAACCTTGATATAACCCCTTATCTAGCATTTGGAGAGTTGAGATCTGACAGCATTCATGATGTTAGAATAAACTGTATAGGACGTATCTATCTGTTCAGCATATTTGAGTGATTGTTTTGTGCTAGACAATAACAACAGACACTTTGAGAGAGTTTTATGTCTAACAAGGGTTGTTCTCTGATCTTAAGAAGTTCACTTTCTAGCAAGGTTAAAGATCTCCAAACACAATTATACTACAAGATAATTCTATATAATAGCCCTACCCCTGAGGTACAAAAAGACTCACCTGACCTGAGATTTCTATAAATGGGAATTTGCAAGGTGAAGAGCCCAAAATGGTTCTTTTAGACAATGAAAACAGAATGGGTAAATGCACTATGCTTGAGAAGACAAATGTCTGTTAACTACAAGACATTTCAGTATTGTCAGAGCAAAAAATAAAAGCAAGAGTATCCTATTTTGGACTTTAGTTGTTAGGTGCCATCCAGTCGGTATCTGACTCATAGTGACCGTCATAAGGTTTTCAATGGCTGAGTGCTTCAGGATTGCCTTGGGAGTGGATTGCCAGGCCCTTCTCCCATTGTCTCAAAATGCCTCTTTCCTTATAGCTCAGATAGCATCCTTTACCTTTGATTATTTTTAAGTGGAAAAAAAATTTTTTTTGACATAAAGGGGATGTCTGGTTGAAAAAGGAACCTAAATTCTGATAAAGTAGCTAGCTTAATAGTCTTTGTTTACTTGTGTGCTCCGTTTTTTTTTTTCCAAACAAAAGTCTTTTAATTGTTCAAAACAGCACAAAACAACATCTCACTATGATAATATTGAGTCACAGGGGTTACTCTACAATAGTTGAACAGGTCCTCAGAAACAAGAGAAATCAAAGGGCACTCAGGAGAAGGAACAGGGTAAAACAATGGGACCAGGTGAGTGTGCTCCAAGGTGACTAAGTGTGACATTTTCCACACAGAAATATGCTATAATACAACAAACCAGAGAGGCCCCAGAGGGTGTGAGTCAGAGGTGGGGGGCACTCCCTTGCCTACCCCTACCACATCCTCAGGCAGAGATGTGGGGACTGAAAAGATTGGTTCTTCATTTTAAATCCTTCAGTGACTTTCTTGTAAACCTTATTCTTAGTTCATGCATAACTTGTATGACTTAAACCAAACCATAAAAATCACGGACAGCAGTCAAATCTCCATATATCACTACACACAGTGGCAGACACCTATAATCCCAGCGACTCAGGAGGCCGAGGCAGGAGGATCGCAAGTTCAAGACCAGGGGCAATCTGCGTAATTTAGCAAGACTCTGTCTCAAAAAGTAAAAAAAAAAAAAAAAAAAAAAAAAAAAAAAAAAAAAAAAAAAAAAAGGGCTGAGCATGCAGCTCAAGCGGTCTAGCACTTGCAGAGCATGCAGGTGCAAGGCCTTGGTTCAACCCCCAGTACTGCAAAAAAAAAAAGAAAAAGAAAAAGAAAAAAGAAAAAAAAAAGTCAACTCTCCATATAAAATGCATACAGTTTGCTTTGTGAATTTAACATGTTCCTTTGCCTAAAAGGTCAGGGGAAGTGTTGTTGCCCAGCCAAACAGTTCATCATTTCATAGTTTCTTATAGATTGTGCCCAGGAGTTTTATGTAACTATGTCATTTGCTCAGTAGGAAGGAAGGAAAGTTAAATAGAAATAAAATATTCTGGCCTTTTTAGCTTTTAGTGTTTCACTTCTCTATAGTCTAAAATTAACTCTCCACCCCTTTCTGGGCCTTTCTTTTATACTACTTCACTTAAAACAACCATGAATAAATTTGTTTCACAATCTGAAATGGAGTTCGCTTTTTCACACTAAACTCAAACATTTGAAACTAGAAAGATCTATATTGGAATGTACAATATGACTTAACATTCAGCCTTTGGAAGAGAGGCTTGAACAGAAGGAAAATTCGTGAATTTATTATTTTTTGACCCCATGTTAGACCCCATGACCCTCTTATTTTGTAGTTAGTGAAATATGTATTATCAATGGTTATGTTATTTTTTTCCATCTACATTAAACCTATATTCTGAGATAAATAATTATTGGGAAAGCTTTCGTGAAGCCATGGAACTGAATTTTTAAGCAAATAAATGTTTTAAGCAGGAAAATGACATAGTAGGAAGGAAACAAAACAGCAAGTTGAGAAACCCATGTTCAGTTCAGGTTCTCAGTTTGCACTTAACCAGCTATTTTGTCTTCGGGTATGTTCTTTAAGAGCTTTTGTCTTCAGTATTTATTTCTTTAGCATAAAAAATGTGTAATGGAAGACTTCTAAGTTCAAAAAATATATAGCTTGAATTTTTTAGACCAATACTGATTTTAAATCTATTGTAACTTTAATTTCTATAAGTCAGAAATGTCTCAAATTCCAGTATTTGGGACTCTTCATGCCTTGCGGTACTGACAGAATTCCCGTTACTAAACCATGTAATTTGGAAAATACAGTCCTACCATATCTTCATTTATTTTTTCCCCTACTAAAAGTTTGTGATTCTAGCAGAGATCTAGAGCAGCATCCCATTTGACATCCACTGTGCCACCTCCTTTTCAAGCCTCCCAGATTTTCAGCCACTTTAATGTTTTACTTTTCTACCAAAACTACATTCATCTTCAGAATTACATAGTACATCTTTCCTAAAGTTAATATAAATTGAGTCATGATACTATTTGTTTATAACAGCAGGTTTGAATGCTTACTGTGTATGATACATTTAAAAGAATCTAAAGTACAGTACTGATAGAAGGAAGGGTATAGAATTGAAGTAATGATTTTTGTCAGAAAAAAAATTGGGACATTATTTGTGGGGTTAGTTATAATTTTCCAGGGATTTGCCTCTTATTTTCTCTGTGTTCCAGGTCTTGCCTGAAATTTAGAAGCCCCTTTCTTCCTCTTTCTTTCCTGTGCTGCCAGTGGTGGTGATCCCCTCTGAGGAAGAAAAGCCCACTTCCCACTGACCACGGAGAGCACTCAGCATCTCTGCCTGATTGTGCCAAGGGCAATTTTTGGGCGGATCGTGAAATGCTTCTAAAGTAGCCAAGAGTTAACTCTCCTAACTTTTTTATATAATAAGCAGGTTACCACCAAGGTAACTTACCCAGTGAAGTCAACTCCTTGGTAGAATCACATTATTGACACATTTAACTTACGTAAATTAAATTCTACCGAAACAAAATAAAACAACAACAACAACAACAAAAAAAAAAACAGAGAGAAACTGCATGAGTAAGAGGCAGAAATAGGAATTAAACAGTGCATGCTCAGCCTTCCATTTCAGTAGATTCCAGGCAATGGAAATAAATCATATCTGAAATAGTCTGTTCATATTGGTAAAAGCTATACAAATAATGTCAGGATGGTTTTAAAGATTTCCCAGTGATTGGTAAAACATGTTCAGGTAGGCAAGTAGGTGGGAGAGCTTTGTTATTTACAAAGGTTATTGGAAATGGTTGAGAAGCTGTGCTTAAGAATTAGAGGAACTAGCCAAGTGTGGGGGCAGTGCACCTTTAGTTGCAGCTACTTGGGAGGCTGAGGCAGGAAGAACACCAAAGTAAAACATAGCAGTGCTTCATCTCTAATTAAAAAAAACAAAGAATTAGAGGAACTGACAAAACCCCCATAAAGAATGACATAAGAACAAGTTGAAATTTTGATAAATTGTAAGTATTCAAAGGAGTGAAAGACCTGATTGATTAAATTTCTGAGTGTTTTTTGTGGATTTTCTGTGGGTTTTATGTATTTTTTTTTATCATATAATTTTTGCCTTTTACAACCTGTCCCCCAAGTAACATGTTACCCCACCAAGTGGCGATTGCACTGATTTTGTTTGCTAGTGTAAACAGAGTAAGACAATGGGTAATTTCATTAAGAACCCAGTTCTTGATCATTCCACTTAAAAAAAAAAAGTGAACATGAACTTCCTTCTCATAGTGATCTGATTTTGAAATCTAAATTCCATAATAAAATAACTATCTCTTGACCATTCTAGGAATCTGTGCCATCCACACCATTGTACCCTATTCCTAGGCAATTTCTCCATTCATGTCCACTGCTTAGCTACTAACTGCCTTGGGATTGCAGAGGTACTACATAAAATACCATAATTGGCTAAACTGCTTTTTTAAGGTATTGTTGTAGTTGTATTTAGCATGTGAAGTACATTTTTTTCCTGTGATCATACAGGTCAACATGATTAAAGATGATGGGACAGTTATTCATTTCAACAATCCCAAAGTCCAAGCTTCCCTCTCTGCTAACACCTTTGCAATTACTGGTCATGCAGAAGCCAAACCAATCACAGAAATGCTTCCTGGAATATTAAGTCAGCTTGGTGCTGACAGCTTAACAAGCCTTAGAAAGTTAGCTGAACAGTTCCCACGGCAAGGTAGGTATTTCATTTTAGTGCCTCTTTCCCTTTACACCTTAATTAAGGAAACTAATAGCTTAAAAAGTGTTTCATCTTAAACTGAGAGGATTTGCCTCACTATGTAATTCTTTTACTTTAAGTAATGTCACTTGTATACTTCATAAAATTTGAGTTTATTTCTTTAATGTGTGGCATATAGAATATTCAGATACAGTATTGTTGATTGCACTGTAGATACAATAACCACAAATTCTGAATTTCCAAGCTAGTCTTGATTTCAAATATGTCTTGTTGCCCCTAAAAATCAAAGAGCCTCATATTTCAGTGCCTGATACTTACACTGAATGAAATGGAAAAAGGCTGGTTATAGTATCTCACGCCTACAATCCCAGCACTGCTTTCAGGAGGCAGAGGCAGAAGGATCACAACAACAAAACACCAAAAGAAATGGAAAAAATCTTGAATATTATTTTTTTATTTGGAGAATATGGCCACAATAACTTAGCATACCATATTTTCAGACTCATCTGCATCATTCCATTTTGCTTATAAATTTTACCTTTGCTGTACATTGAATTGCCAGCTATATTTAGAGCATATCTAATTAAGTTAAAGTTCTATTAATTTTAATGTTACTTAAGCAAAAATAGGTGGGTTTTAAATTGGCAGTATTCAGCTATTTCTGAGCAATGATATGAGATTTAGATAGATAAAAAAGGATTAATATTACAGGTGTTCTGCCAAGGCCTTTGTTCTCAGTGACTAATAGCCAAATAAACTTTTCAAATAGTGTTGGATAGCAAAGCACCAAAACCAGAAGACATTGATGAAGAGGATGATGATGTTCCAGGTAAGTGACATTTCTTTAGTCTTAAGATTTTTAATATCCATCTAATTTCACTCATTGCATAGATGACTTTTAGCACTTTGTTGATTGTGAGCTCTGAATTTAAATTGATTCACAATGATGTAGAATATGAGAAAGAATAAAAGTCCCTTCATTTAGATCTTAGAATCAGAAATTGTCACACAAAGCTCTGCTGCCTGCATTTATTAAACTGAAATCACTATGATTATAAATTTGCATAGTTATTGTTAAAAATTTTTCTGTGGGAATTATAATTGACACACGAAAATGCTGTTCACCTTAATAGTTTGCATAGATTAAAAAATGATGAACATTTCCTCAAGATTACCATTTTAAGCAGATAAAGGAATCACTGTTAGTGAAGTGCCACTTCATATCTACCCGTCCTATGTGTTTTCTGACTAATTCAGTTGCAATAATTTTGTTTTTATTGGGGCTAGAAGTTAAATATTCCATTTATTTCTTTTTCATTTTTTTCTTTGACTCATTTGCTTTTGTTTTTGTTTTTGTTTTTGTTTTTGTTTTTTGCCAGATCTCGTAGAAAATTTTGATGAAGCATCAAAGAATGAAGCTAACTAAAATCTTTTCTGGTTTTTGGAAGCTGGCATGGACTAGATTTAACCAATCAGCTATCTGGTTCCAAAGTTTTACAGACATGGAGAACATCACCTGTTACTAGTTCAGTAATATAAATATTTTGTATATTAATAATGCTGTTTGTTCAGCATTTTTCAGTCATTTGATTTTGCATTTTGCACTTCCAGGATCTATTCTTTTGGTCAAAATATGAAGTATTGGTGCAGTTTGAGGGTGTTTGGGTATTGATTTTTTGTTTGTTTTGGGGGGATTTTTTGGTGTATGTATGTATATGTATGCCTGTGGGTATGTGTGTATACAATGGAGAGCAAATTGGAAAACAGTTCTATTTATCCTCTTCCTTCTTCCAGTAGAAATAAAACAAATCTTTACACTTGTTACCCTTTTTTTTTTCCAATACACAGAATTAATGAAAAGTGAATATCTTTGACTTCAGATCTGAAGAGATTTTTATCATTGGAGGTTTGGTTTTAATTTTCTTGGTTAACTATCATAATTTTCATACATTTCTCTGGGTTTAAAATGTGTTGAGACATTGTGCTACCAGTTTCGTGCTGGAGTTTTAGGTTGGGTGTCTTTGGTATGGTTACTTTAGATTCACTTACTTAGTCAGACCCAGAACAGCTTCTTTTACTAGCTTTCTTCCTAATGCTTTTTCCCTCTCCTTTTGGTCTTCAAATGGCCTGGCCAGCTGTTGGTAATACTCTTTCTCATCTTCTGCCTAGCTTGAAAAGGATGTTCTCCATATAAGTGAGTGCCTAATCCCTCTTTTTGTAAGATTTTGTTTCCTCATCGTGGGGAACAACTCCATCTTCAGCTTTTTATTTCCCGTCAATATTAAAATTGGTAGATATCAAATTGGAATAGCTAGCACGTGCTTGCTAAATAATTTTATGTCAGCCTTATCCTGTATCTTAGCTGTTCTCAGTAGTAGATGTAAGAATTCCTCGGTTTTCAGCAAGGTTGAAATTGAGAATGTCCTTTAGAATGAGAAGAAAATAGGCCATAGACTCATAACCTAGTACAAATACAAATGAGCATTCTGTGAAATGGTACTGGTCCCAGGAGGATTTCTTCAACCTCTATCCTACTTTTGGCCTTGAACCTACCTCTGGGTGAGATATTATTGTAACTGCTTACAACGCCCTCCTGCATGCTTAGAATAAAGCTTTGGGGGAGCACTGGTAAAACACAGTATGTAATTTTTTTACCTCCTTTCAGAGGACTTGGAGGTAAGTTGCATTCATTCACTCAAGTTTCCCTCTTGCCCTCTGATAAAAGCTTGCATTTTCCATACCAGCATTTATTATAACCAATATTTTAGGATAAGATTTAGAAAATCTTTCATTTCCAGACCCATCACCAAACTAACTGCAGCTTTACCATACAGCCTACCAACTTTTGTTTCAAGCTGGATATCTTTACTTGATATCTAATGTGCAAGACCAATAACATTGAGAGATCTGTAGACATGAAGGCAAAGCTCTTGTGTTTTCTCATCCAAACACCTCAATTTATTTCATAAATTTGTTGATTTTTCCTGTTAATGTTTTATATAATATATGGACTTAAAAATAAAATAACAGTAATAAAATAACAATACAAAGGAGGGGAATATTTCTTCTTGTGCTTCTCTTTATTATTGTCTACAGAATTTTCTTGTTTTGTATTTCTTCTCTACTCCCCAGCCCCATGTGAATTTTAATGCAGTCATTGTTTAAAATAATGTCTCATCCATCTTTAGGTCAGTAGTTGTACATGGTCTACATAGTCCAGAATTCTGTTCCTCCGACTGCTCCAAAGGAATACATTGTAGAGCAGAGAGAATTAGGGGGACCAGTTCTTCTGTTCAGGGATATCTTTATTTTTATCAGTACTCACTTCTATTTTAATGACCTTTTAGCTACTCATCCAGAGGATCTCTGGTCAGTATTCTCTTTCATCTGATTGATAGCAGCTCTTAATGCCAGCCTCTCTTCTGTGCAGTGAGCCAATATATTTTGTTTTGTATTTTCATCCTTTCCCTTTCCTGGACAAAGCGTATTGAAATCCTCAACCCAAGGAAATATTCCTGCCTTCAGAGTGGGCAGGCATAGGATAAAAGTAAAAGTATGAGTGAAACTTTATGTATTAGTAAATGGTAGCGTTCTTGGCATAAATGGGAGTTAAATAATTATATATTTTAAATAACTAAGATTGTTAATTATATGATTTATAATTATAAAATTAATTCCTATTTATGCCAAGAATGATACCATTTACTAATATATGTAATATTACATATTATGTATATATGTGATATATAAAATATGTTATATATTTTATATATTATATAGCTATAAAGTATATGTATATAAAAAGAAGTAGTTGCTAAATATATGCTTTTTACTAAGGTTAGATATTTTTTGCCAAGATCACTAAATAAAGCATTTTCTAGGGAAATTGGCCTTAAAATTTGGGTATAATTCAAGAAGTGTCTGCAGAAAATTGATTTACGGTTTTAATTTTTATGATTAGTCTTTTGAGTTTTTGTAAAGCTCATATATGTTTTTGGGAAGCTCTAAATTAATAGTTGAGCCCTTATATATAGTCTAGCCTTATTTTTCCTGTTAATGATTTAAGAATACATCAAGTACCTTAATCTGTTGCTAAGTAACTAGCACTTACAGGATTCCATTAAATTCATTTTAGGAAGCCTACCGGGATCTCGCAGCAGGGGTTTAGCTCAAGTGGTAGAGTGCTGCTCTGTGCTTTTTGAGGCCCTGGGTTCAATCCCCAGCACTGCAAAAATAGGAAAAGGATGTGGCAATCACTCCTGAAGCAATCCCGAAACAAACATTGAAAACCCTGTGAATAGCAGAGAAGCACCAACATGGTGCCGGGCATGGCAATGTTGGGTAGTGTTTAGTTCTGTTGTACATAGGGTCACTGTGAGTCATACCCAACTCTACAGCATCTAACAACAACAACCAGGTTCTTGTGGAAAACCCACATATGAGATTTGTTTGATTTGTTTTAATTCAGTGTTTAGTTCTAGGATGTTACAGACTCATGAAAAAGATAACATAATAGGAGGTAGTATTGTATAGTGCAAAAATCACAGGTTTTGTGATACTTGCTATGCTATAACTTCTCCAGAATGACTGTTGTGGTGCACAACTCCAAGAGCTATCATTCATATTTGTTGTGTTCAGAAGGCACCATTTTCATAGACTATAATGCCCCTGTTAATAGTGCAACAATGGCTTTGCTCTCTAAGTGTCAATTTCCTCTGTAAAACGGTGTCTAAGATTCAAACGGGCTGGGATTTAGCTCAGTTGGTAGAGTGCCGCTCTTCAGTCTTTGAGGTCCCAAGTTCTATTCCCAGCACTGCAAAAACAGGAGAAAGACATGGCAATCCACTCCTGAGGCAATCCTAAAACAATCAGCCATTGAAAACCCTATGAGGGTTGCTATGAGTCAGACAAGAATCGATGGCACCTAACAACAACAAGAAGAAGATTCAAACAATTCTTTGAAATCCTCTACATGATTAAGGTGAAGATGAAAAATGATTAAAGTCTGTTATCTTCTAAGCCATAACAGAAAATTATTTCCTGGAGCTCCTGGCACTAAACACAACAAGCTTCCCTTCTACACTGCTGTCCTTAGCTCAACTTGTAGTGCTATGCCACATAAAGTTTGTCTGTGTTATTATAGCCTCCTTATTAAACTTGCTATGATACATTCTCTTCTATCCTCTACATAGGAACCAAACTACCTAAATTTCATATATGAGCATGTCATACCTTTATATTTATGTTTATCATACATACTGTTGCTATAATATGGTATTAAGATTATTTTCAGTATGCTTACCCATCCGGACCATAAACACCTTGGCAAATGTCATGTCATATATCCTTTATCCCCAGCATTCCGCATAGTGCACAACATGTAGTCTACTCAAGATCGTAATAACTAATATTTACTATTTACTGTTACGGGCCCACAGCCATAACACCCTGATGTCCGATCTCAGAAGCTAGGCAGATTCGGGCCTGGTTAGTCCTTGGATGGGAGACTGCCTGGGAATACTGGGTGCTGTAGGCCTGGGAGGAGGACTCAACAGCCCACTTTGGAAACAACCATTGAAAACTCTTTGAATAGCAGAGAAGCACTGACAATAGAGCCAGGCATGGCACAATGTCAGGTAGTATTTCATGTTTTGTACATAGGGTTACTATGAGTCAGAACTGACTGGATGGTGCTTAACAATAACAACTTACTGTTAAATACAAAATTGTTTAATTCTCAGACAATCCAGTGAGGCAAATATTATTACAATTTTTAAAAGGAACAACAAGAACAACAACAAAAAAGGTTTAGGGACATTGCCGAAGGTCAAATTTGTTAGAGAACCAGGAATCTAATTTGGAGCTATCAAATTCCAGAGTCTGAACTCTTAAAATATCACCCCATACTGCTCAACATGTTTTTTCTTTCTTTGACAGTACTGGGGATCAAACCCAAGGCTTCATGCATGCTAGGCAAGAGCTCTACCACTGTTAAGGAGCTCTAGCACAACAAATATGTATTGAAAATTATGTGTGCATAGCCTCTAGTCAGATATCCTCATCAAATTCAGATTAATTCACCCAGGTTTAGCCTGAAAGACCTGTCTTAAGGATTATTCAGGATGTCAGTTTGAGGATTTTCTTTTTTAAGGAAGTGGAGTTTTTAATTTTTGGATATATTCAAAAGCTTTCTTTGATAAAGTTAATAATTGGATATTTTGTATACCTTGGACAGGATCTCCCCTGACCCACCCCAGTACTAAGGATTGAATCCAGAGCCTAATACATACTAGGATCTTTGATGACAGTTTGTGTATATCTCCTTGAACTGCCATTTCTTAAAATTTTGTTACCTTTCAAGCATACCTGTCAAAGACAGAATTCTGTAAAGAGGAATTCTGTAAAAAGTGGCAGTGAATTTAATCTGCAGCCACACTTACTCTGTGCTTAGAAATCAAACTACTACACACCAAAACTCTCAGGACTAATAAACAGATTCAGCCAAGTTGCAGGATGCAAAATCAATATGCAAAGATCACTTGCATTTTACTAACAATGAACAATCCAAAAAGGAAATAAGTAAACAGTTCCCATTTACAATAGCATCAAAACAAACAACTCAGAAATAACAAAGGAGATAAAAGACTTGTATTGCTATAGGCTATAAAACACCACTGAAAGAAATTAAACAGAACATAAATGCAATCCTTTATTCATGTTGGTAATATGCCAATACCCAAGATGATCTACAGGTTCAGTGCAATCTCTATCAAAATCCCAAAGATGTTTTTGCAGAAATAGAAAAACCTACCTAAAAATTTATATCAAATCTCAAGAAACCCAGAATAGCCAAAATAGTTGAACAAATTTAGAGGACCCACACTTCTAATTTTTAAACCTTACTTACTAACTACAAAGTAACCACAATCAAAACAGTATGGTACCAGCATAAAGGGATGTACAGACCCATGGAATAATGTGTTGAACCCAGAAATAAACCCTCAAATATTTGGTCAAATGATTTTCAACAAGAGTGCCATAACTATTCAATGGGATAATCTTTCCAACAAGTGATACTAGGACTAAGGGTAGAAATCCACTGTGAAAGAATTTGTATCCTTGCCTTATACCATACACAAAAATTAACTCAAAATGGATCAAAGACCTAAACGTAAGAACCAAAACTACAAAACTTGAAGAACACGGAAGCTTCATGACTTGAATTTGGACATGACTGCTTGAATATGATACCAGAAGTATAGGCAACAACAATAAATAAATTGGAGTACATGAGAACTTAAAATGTACACATCAAAGGACATTACTAAGAGAAAAAACATCCCACAGGATGGGAGAAAATATTTACATGAATATTTGGACCATACAAAGAACTACAACTCAACAATAAAACCCAATATTAAAATGGCCAAAGGGCTGGGCACAGTGCCTCACACCTATACTCTCAGCAACTTGGGAAACTGAGGCAGGAGGATCACGAGTTCAAGGCAGAGGCAGCCTGTATAACTTAGCCAGACCCTGATGCAAGATAAAAAATAAAAAGTGGGCTGGGAGTGCTGCCCAGCGGTAGAGTGCTTGTAAGGCATGTATAAAGCCCTAGGTTCAATCTCTAAGTATTGCAAAAATAAATAAATAAAAATGGGCAAAGGACTTGAATAGAAATTTCTCCAAAAAAGATACACAAATAGCCAATAGCCAGTAAACATGTGAAAAGGTGTTCAATATCAGTATTCTTTAGGGAAATGCAAATCAAAACCTATTAGGATGGTGCTTCTTGTTATTTGCAGTACTCGAGGTTGAACCTAGAGCCTTGTGCATCCTAAGCAAGTGCTCCATCACTGAGCTACACCACCAGCACCTTTTTTCTATTTTGAGACAGGCTTTCACAAAGTTTTGCAGGCTACCTCTAGTCTTAAACCCATCATCCACCCGACTCAGCCTCTCAAGTAGCCAGGATTACAGGTGTGTGCCATAGGGCCTGGCTAGGATGGTTATTAGTAAATTATAAGGTTTGATGAGGATATAGAGAAAGGAATGCTTTTGCATATCTGGTGGGTATATTCACTGGTGCACACTGGAAGATGGTGTGGCAGTTCTTCAAAAAATTAGTTGTAAAATCACTGTGTGATCTAACAAATCTTCACATATGTATATATCCAAAAGAATAGAAAACAAGAACAGATATTTGTACATCAGTGTTCACAGAAGCACTATTCACAATAGTCAAAAGGTAGAAGCATCCCATGTGTCCATTGACATACATAAATAAAATGTGTGTACATGCAATGGGATATCATTCAGCCTTTAAAAAGTGGAAATCCTACCCTGGGCATGGTAGCTCAGGCATATAATCCTAGCATTTAAGAGGCAACTGAGGCAGGAGAATTCATGAGTTAAAGGGCAGCCTGGCTATATAATTGAGACCCTGACTCAAAAAAAACAAAACAAGCCCCACAATTACTAGGGAGTATAAAGGGAGCTATTGTTTAAGGAATACAGTTAACATTTTCAGATGATGAAAAAGTTAAGGAAATGGATAGTGGTAATGGTTGCACAACAATGTGACTGAATTAGTGCCACTAAATTGTATACTAAAAAAAGTTTAAGTGGCAAATTGTGGCTAGGGTTTAGCTCGGTTGGTAGGGTGCTGCTGTGCATTCTCTGAGGTCCTGGGTTAGATCAAAAGCACCACAAAAATGGGAGAAGGACCTGGCAGCCCACTCCCAAAACAATCAGCCATTGAAAACCCTATGAACAGCAGAGAAGCGCTGGCATAGTACCAGGCATGCCACATTTTTGAGGAGTGTTTCATTCTTTTGTACATAGGGTTGCTATGAATCAGTCCCAGTTTGAAGGCCCCTAACAACAGCAACAAATGGCAGATAACACACACACACACACACACACACACACACACACACACACACACACACACACACACACACACACACACTGCAGCTGTACCACTGTGGCGTCCAATCCTGTCAGATCTCCAAAGCGAAGCAGGGTTGGTTGGCTTGGTTAGTACTTAGATGGGAGACTGCTTGGGAACACTGGGTGCTGTAGGCTTGGGAGAAGGACCCGGCAACCCACTCCCAAAAAACAATCAGCCGTTGAAAACCCTGTGAATAGCAGAGAAGCACAGACAATACTGTTTCACCTGTTGTACATAGAGTCAGACACTGACTCAGCAGCATCTAATTACAACATTTCACACACACACACAAAAAAAAAAAAAACAGAAAGAAAGAAAGAAAAAGAAAAGAAAAAAACCATTGGCATGCCTTTGGGGATCCCATGTTGAAGACATCAGCCAACTGTAGGTAAGTGTACTGTATCATAAGCACTTTGGATACACTTTACTCCAGCATCATGTTATTCCCAAAGCCACAGTTTTGAAAGGTCTTGAGTAGGTATTCTGAGGAGTTGGATAGACACCAGTTTCTACTTTTATGATATTACAGTTGTTCAAAAATAGCACATATTCACAAAACTATCATACCAAGGATGAGGTCAGAGCTGCAGACATTTTTAGTATCACAGAAGAAAAGAATCTTTTTTCTATCTTTATATTTTCTAGACAAGATTGTTACTACATTGTATTAAACCCAGCTTACATAACCTCTGAAAATTTTACATCTACAGATCCTTCCCAAGAAGTCTGCAAAGGGCTGGAGACGTTGCTCAGCAGTAGAATGCCTGCCTAGCATGTGTAAGTCCCTAATTTTGATCCCAGCACCAAAGGGAGGGAAAAAAAAAAAAAGAAGAAACCTCACAATATTTAAACTGGATGAGGTGGCATATGCTTGTAATTCCAGCAGTGACAAGGTTGAGGCAGAAGGATAAGTTCCAGGCCAGCCTTATGCTACACAGGAAGACCTTGTCTCAAAATAAAATAAAATTAAATAAATAAAAATAAATAAAAATAACCTAGATAGGTGCTGGGAGTGTAGCTCAGTGGTAGAGTACTTTCCCAGCATGCATGAGACCCTGGGTTCAATCCCCTGCATCACATATACACATATTTGCTTGAATATATGGAGAGTGTTACTTTGAAGAGCTCATTGTCCCTGGAAGGCTTCAACTGATAATTAATGTTAAATGAAGAAGTTGGAATAGACCAAGCTATTTTCAGACTACAGTGGAAATAGCATGATAGTGGTATGGTGTTATGGGAAGAACAGGAGATTTGGGTTCCCAGTAGCCCTACATTTGAAATCTTAGCTCTTCATCTCCTTAGGTAACTTAGGTGATTTACTTAACTTGTTAAATTTCAGTTTTCTCATGTGGACAGTGAAGGATGTTAATACTTAGCAGAATTTCTGAGGAAAATAAATGTGTATAAACCATATGGCCCATCATAGGCACCAGTGAGTTTTTATTGGTAAGACATGACTAATATGACCTGTTCAAATCAAATCAAATGATAGATACTGGTCTTGGCTTAGCTTGCAAAATATTTTTAGTTAATAGAACTGCTCTTAAATTTTTCCCCATTTTGGCCCCTTTTCATTATCACCTAATTGCTTGAAAATGTCAGAAGAAGAAGATGAAAAGGACAAATTAAATAGTGTGCAAATAGAGCAAAAAGAGCTTCTTGGGAACATGGAATAAGTTTATGACATCTTTTTGTCTATAGCATCGAGCACAGGGACTGGCATATGGTAAGCACATATAAAGGAAACTGAATCAGTTAGATTGGGTAATGCATGTGAGCCTAGTGATGGCCAAAGGTCCTTTCTCAACTCTGGGCCCGAATCTAAGCTACCACCCTTCAGTATCAGCTGGCCAACAGGTCATAGCAGTATTCCCAAATTCAACATTTGTGGTTTCTAAAACCCAAAGAGGCCTAGGAAATATGCTTCCTTTTTGGTGATAATAGGTGAAGTGTGCAATGGCTTGCTCTGTAATTTGGAGGGAATGTCCCAGAATGCCCCAGATCATTGAATTCTTAAAAATTTCACTGATATGGCAGGCCTCCGAATCTTGGTATAGTTTGTCTGCCACATTCTGAGGTTCATGGTCCTTAGCAAGGCATCCAAAGGACTTACTACTTATCAAGTCCAATTAACATAATAACATTGATACACTGAACTGATGTGATATTCTGCAAATGGAAAAACAGTTAAAGGCCTTTTGGACCTTTGGGCATGGGAACATTAACATTAGGGGAAGATCATGAGTCTATATTGTCTGTACCATGAGAGTCTCCTTCCAGATAGGTGCAGAAAAGAATGCATTTGCCAGGTCACTGGCTCTATGTTATGTTCCTGAGCTCTGTTACTCTGTAGAAATATATCATATCTGGCATAACAAATGTAGTTGGAGCCACTACTTGATCAAGTTTGGTACTTATCATCTGCCATATCCATCAGTTTTTCCAGTGGCCAGACTGATGAATTAACTGAGAATATGACGGGCCATCATTCTTGCATCCTTAAAGTTATGAAGGAGCACTAAACTCTGCCATTGTACTAGAATGTGACAGGTTTTGGATTATTATCTTGGCCATTGTCAGGGAGCAATTTTAAGGGCTTCCATACTTGGCCTTTCTTGCTACTACTATAGTAGCTCTTAGCCTACATGTCAATAAACTAATGTATGGGTTCTGCCATTTCTTTCTTTTTTCTTTAAATTAAAAAAATTTTTTCTTCAGTGTTTAGAGGTTGAACCCAGGGCCTCCCACATGCTTTGCAAGCGCTCTACTGTTTCTATGTATATCATTCCAATTATGCACTCAGTGAGCCACTGTGAGACAGACCTGGGCAAGGACTCCATTTTAACCTGACCCACATATACAATTCAAGTGGGGTGGGGCGGGCGCTAATGCTTTAGGTCCCCAAGTATTAATGTTAACTTGGACCTTGTATCCAATAACCTTAGAAAGATCTGGATATTTTCCTTACCTCAGTGTAGAGTTATCTGAATAAATGACCATAGGTCCTTTTGGGGAAGGATTAGAAGAATCATTATTATATATATATTTACTATAGTCCAGGAGAGCCCTTCAACATAGGAGCCTGTCCTGTCCTTCAGTTGATGACTTCTGGTTCTGAGAATAGTCAAAGATTTGTGACTTTCCAGTGGAGCAGCTTAACTCAGCCTTCTCTTCATTCTCTTATTTAAACATAATTTTAAAAATTTTAAATTATAAAAATAAACACATAAAATTTGCCATCTTAACAATATCAAAGTGTACAGTTAAGTATATTCATGTTGTTGTACAACATATCTCTAGATATCTGGCAAATCTGAAACTCTATACCCATGAAAACCCTCCCTCAGCCCTCAACAAATTCCATTCTACTTTGTGTAGAATTTCACTACTTTCTAAATGAATTTGAGCACTTTTAGCTAACTCATAGAAGTGGAATAGTATAGTATTTGTCTTTTTGTCTTATCCATTCTTAATGTCTTTTAGTTATATATAATGGGTTTGTTGTTGAGTGTTGTTGAGTCAGATCTGACTCATAGTGATCCTATGTACAACAGAACGAAACACTGTGCCATGTGCACAATCTATGTTTGATCCCAATGTTGCAACCACTGTTTCTTCTCATTTTGAGTTATGCCACATCAGCAAAAGGAGGTCTCTGGGGTTACTCTATTCCTGTCATTAAGGTCCACTCTACTTTGAGGAGGCAACTTTTCCCCAGGTATTTAATGGATGCCCTTCATCCTGGGAGACTCATTTTCCAGCACTATATTTGACAGTGGTTCTCTGCTTTTTATAGGGTTTTCCTTTTTTCTTTTCTTTTTTTTATTTTTATTTTTATTTATTTATTTATTTATTTATTTATTTATATATTTTTGGCAGTACTGGGGGTTGAACCCAGGACCTTGCACTTGCATGCTTTGCAAGTGCTATACCACTAAGCTGCACCCTCAGCCCATTTTTTTACTTTTTGAGACAGGATCTTGCTAAATTATGCAGACTGTCTCTGGCCTCAAACTTGCAATCCTCTTGCCTCTGCCTCCCCAGTCACTGGGATTACAGGTGTACGCCACTGGGTCCAGCTTCATAGAATTTTCAATGGTTAATTGTTTTGGCAATGAGATGCTGGGTCCTTCTTCTTAGTCTCTTTTAATCTGTAAACTCTGCTAAAACCTGTCCACCATAGGAGGCCCTGCTGGTATCTGAAATACTGGTGGCATAACTTTCAGCATCACAGCAACATGCAAGTCCCCACAGCATGACATGTGGGGGATATAATGGGCAATCCATGCCATTTTAGAACACACCACTAAGTCCTCCTCCCTCCTCCTTTTTTTTAAAAATTTTTTAAATTTTTTTATGTTTTTGAGACAAGGTCTCACTGGATAGCCCAGGCTGACCTGGTACTTGGTATGTTGACAAGACTGGTTTTGAACTTGCATCAATCCTCCTGCCTCAGCCTCCTAAGTGCTGGGATTACAGGCCTGAGCCACCACACCCTACTCAAGTCCTCCCTTCTTCCAGTGGTTAAGTGCTGTCACCTGGCCTCTGCTATACTGAGATCTTATTTCCATTGCTACTAAGGAGCCCATCTCCTACCTTCAGTCCTAGCTTAGAAAGAATACCAGGTATAGATCCTCAATAATGCTGAGACCTCACCTAATTGTCAGAATCTGTGATGTTTTGCAAAGAGCACTATGACTTCTAGGAACTCTTGTTTCCTGACTATGTTTACAAATTACTGGACCTGATGACTTTAATGGTGTTTTCCAACCCCTGGGATGCTATATGAGTCTATAAATTCTAAGCACACTGCTACTTGTGGGTTATTACTGTTGTTATTTAGCATTTATGGAGGGCCTGTACCTCAGCTTTGCCCCAAATTGAAAACTTTCTGTTTTACTTACTAGCATTTGCTCTTCTCAGAGAACAATTTCCATGGGATTAAGAAAGGAATGTTCTTTTTAAAATTTGGTATTAGTATTTTATTTATACCTGTTAGTGGGATACAGAGTAATAAGTCAGTTGATATATTGATTATGCAGCTATCAAATCAGTATTGTTTACCCTTCCATCTCCTTAAATATTTACAAAACAAATGAAAAAGCCAATGAGAAAATGAAGAAAAAAGAAAAACTAAGAATTCTAATTAACGTGTAATGACAGTCATAGGCAACCATGAGTTATATCTTAATTTTTTCCTTTCCTTTTTATTTATTTATTTATTTTTTATTTTCATAGAGTTGCATTTTGTGTTTTTCATCTCCCTCTTTACCGTTCCTTCTATGTTGTTCTCCCTCTCTCCCCTCCCCCATTGCCCTTTCCCTGCCACTAGTCCTCTCTCCACACATACTGGGTCAACTTTATTTTCCATTCTTAGATAAGTATGATTATACATTTATATATCTATATATTTAGATATGTATAATTTTTTAAAGAAAGAAATGTTCATAAAAACATCAAAACCAAGTAAAATAAAAATGGGTTTGGAAATTAGACCTAAATTCAAATCTAATTTTTGCTACTTCATTCTCTCAATAACGTATAATGAGACTATATCACTGTGGAATATGGTGGGAGGCAGGTGATCTTTACATTAAAGCCGCCTCTTTCCCCAGAATGAATACTGTCTATTAGATTTTAATATAATATATACCTTCTTTTTCTTTTTCTTTCCTTCTTTCTTTCTTTGTTTCTTTGCTTTTTTGTCTTTTTTTCTCTTTTGGTACTTGGGGGTTGAACCCATGGTTTCCTATACACTTTGCAAGTGCCCCACCACTGGTCTGCACCATCCCCCCAGCCCACTTTTTATTTTTTTAATTTTGAGTTAGGGTCTTGCTAAATTATGGAGGCTGCTTCTGGCCTTGAACTTATGATCCTCCTGCCTCTGCTTCCTGAGTCACTTGATTTACAGGAGTGTGCCATCACACCCAATCCCAATATATATCTTCTTAAATTTTGCAAAATATATACCAAGAAATAAAATAAATAAAGGTTCCTTTCTATAAATAACTTTAAAAAATGATTGTGAAAGTGTGCCTTTTTCCTTTTACAAAAATGAGCATGATAGTATTCATATCTTGTATTTGCTTTGTGGAATAAACCTGATGAAGGTCAGGTTGTCTTAATCATTAATGAATCCAAGGAGCCAGAATCTAGGCCACAGATAAACTCTGCATTGTTCATTTTATCTGATTGGGCCTTACAGTGGATTGGAGTATCTTATCACCATACCAACCCACTCCCAACTCTTAGAGCAAAGAGGACAGCAAATAGGACGTGGAGATGTTTCTATGTTGCATTGTTTTCTCAGTAAAGCTCTCTGCTATCTGCCAGAGGCACTGGTTGCCTGCTCCAGGAGCCACCCAATCCTGATAATCATGAAGGGTAAAAGAGAATTCTTATATCTTACCACTTGGACTACTTTTTCTTTTATCTCCTTTTTCTTCCTTCCCTCAGGGGCTTCAGTAGTGATTTGGGGTGGTGGTAATAAAGCAGAATAGTGAAAGCAGTTGGCTGTAGGAGTTGTTATTGCCTGGGCCTAGTAACATAGAACTAAAACCCAAGGACATAGCATGTAAAGTTATCCACAGCTTTGATTATGCTCCATACTCCAGAAAGGCATACAATCATGATCACTAATTTACTGCACTACATACTCATTTTTTATGTCACTGATGGCCTTATTCATTGAATTAGCAGTCTTCCTTCCACTCCCACCCCTGTGCTGGAGATGGAACCCAGGGCCTTGGGCATGCTAAGCAAGCATTCTACCACTGAGCTACATCTCCAGGCCTTTTGCTCATTGAATTAGAAAGATTTAATTTTGTCTTATTTTAATTCTCATGTTTCTATACTGCTGATCTTCAGGTACTTTTTAAAGTTTTGTTTGAGAGACAAAACAAAGAAGTGGCACTGATAACCCATCTGTAGACACTCCCTCACCCTTGAGTCCCTGCTTTTTTCCCTAGTTCTAGGCAGAACAGCTTCAGATCCACAAATTCTCCTCTTTGGGAAAGCTGTGTCAGTTTAGGTCCTCCAGCAAGCAGACACAAAGACAGATAAAATGCAGTCCGTTTATTGGAGGTAACATTGAAAATCCTATGAATAGCAGAGAAACACTGATAATAGTGATGGGCATGGCACAGTGTCGCAGTGTTTTGTCTGTTGTATTTAGAGTCTTGATGAGTCAGACCTGACTTGATGGCACCTAACAACAACAGCAACAGCAACAACAACAACAACATCTGGGAAGAGAAGATGCAAGAGTAGTCAGTGACTGAGTGTCAGACCTTTTATAGTGTCCTCCAAAATAAAACTCAGATAATATCTGAACTTAGATATACTCATCATGAATGCTAACATTTTAAAAAGCATATATTGCTTATGGTTGGTGGTCCTAGAAGGATCCAAGATGCCATTAATCATGAAATTATTTCATTAGGGAAAATGCCTATATAAGAGAAATTAGGCAGAGAGCTAGAACAGGCTGAGAGAGCTGTCAGACTGTCACACAAGTCTGGACGTGTAATACAGAGGGAGAAGAATTGTGAGGGGAGCATCCTAGTCTGTGTTTCAGTATGAGGAAAGTTTGGCAAAGTCCATGGAGGAGAGCCTTCAACTGAAGTCAATCATCAGAAGAGCCCATGTCTCCCAGGAATAGGTCTGCCTTAGTATTATCTGCCATACAGAATGCCTTAGCTCAGAGGAAGCATGGCCTTAGTACAAATGCAGTGATGAATTTTAGAGCCTCTGGGACAATGGACACTTACCCTGTCTGTAGTTGGAGATCTTAAAGTCACACTCACAGCCACCACAGGGAGATAGTCATAGAGATATGTTGTAAAAATATTTCATAATATATACATACATGGGCAGGCATCTGCTTTACATTTTATCATCATCTAAGGCAAGATTCCAACAACAACCTTGAGATAGGTACTATAGTTGTCCTTATTTTTATCAATAAGGATATGGTCAGAAAAGTAACTTGTGCATAGTCACACAGCTTGGACTATGGCTAGATGGAAACACAAATAGGTTTGTCTAACTCCTGATCTTGAAAGCTAAGCAGGATCAGCCTGGTTGGTTCTTGGTTGGGGAACGACCTAGGAATACTAGGTGCTGCAGTTGAGGGAGAAGGACCTGGCAATACATTGCCAAAACAATCTGCCACTGAAAACCTTATGAATAGCAGAGAGGCATGGACATAGTGCCAGGTATGGCACTGTGTGAGGTAGTGTTTCATTCTTTTGTACATGAGGTTGCTATGAGTCCGACGTGACTGGAGGGCACCTAACAACAACAGCAACTCCAAAGCCAGCATGACAAGGCATAGTATTTGGGCCAGGATTAGAGAACAAGATAAATAGTCCAACACCCACCCCCCAGGAGCTTACAGTACTGACCCCCCAGTAACATGCCACTCCCCGCCCCCGCCACCTACCCCAGTCTTGATAGCTCCCGCTTATTGATGGCTTCTCTGTGCTAATCACCAAGTCCTCAACAGCCTCCCTGTTGGATGAATCTTAGTAGCTCTGTTTTACATATGAAGAAACTAAGATTTAGAAAAAAATAGCCAAGTGCTGTGGCACACACCTGTAATTGCAGCAACTCGGAAGGCAGAGGCAGGAGGATCACAAGTTCAAGACCAGCAGCAGTCTGCATAATTTGGCAAGACCCTGTCTCCAAAAGTAAAAAAACAGGCTGAGGGTACAGCTCAGTGGTACAGCATTTGCAAAGCATGCAAGTGTGAGGCCCCGGGTTCAACCCCCAGTACTGCAAAAAAAAAAAAAAACAAAAAAAACTATAAGGTATAGGTAACATTTATTGAGTTCCTAGTGATGTGCTAGACCTTATCAATGACTTAGATGTTTCAACTCATTTAATCATCACAATAAACTTGTGAAGTAGGTGCTTTGATTATAACCACTTTTATAGATGAGGAAACTGAAGCACATTTTGCTTAGGAGCCTTGCTGAGGAAACACAACTAAGTGGTGGGTTCAAACCTCAGTATTCCAGTTTCAGAGCTTGCTTAACCACTATGACAAACTGACAAATGTCAAGAGAGCTGACTTGCATCCCAGGTCTGTGTGACTCCAAATTATTTTTTTGTGTAAGCCATACATTGCTTTTCTTGTAGTTTTCTAGTAGTTCCCAATTCACCGTCCACTTCTTCAACAAACACTCACAGAGTACCTACTGTATACCCCTATGATATATACTCGGGAAACAGAATATCCAACCAATCAAGTATTGTGCAACCATAAAAGAATTCTTGAAAGGAAAATCTCTATATGCTGGTATAGCATGATCTCTGGATATAAGTTGTTAAGTTGCAAAAAAAGTGAATATAGTGTACTTTTTATGTGTAAGAAAACAGGGAATTACAAAAAAAAAAAAAAAAAAAAAAAAAAAAAAAAAAAAAAAAAAAAAAAAAAAAAAAAAAAAAAAAAAAAAAAGGTCTGAACTCTTCAAAAATGTTAATGGGATGAATGGCAAAGGTAAGTTAAAGGATAAATATTAAAACTAAAGATACTAACAAACTAAATGTAACATGTGTTCCCCAATAAACTCCTGGATTCAGAGTGGAGATGGAGAGGGAGCTATAAAATGTTAAATTCTAAGCTGTAAAGGATCTGAGATATTATTCTACTTGCACCACATTCCACAGACACAGACACAGACACACACACACACACACACACACCTTCCTCCCACCTTGGGATCACTGCTCCTAGATCAGAATGAGGAATAGTACTGTTTTTACTGAAGTGGGCATCTTAGTACTAGTTTTCTATAGGATGAAGTAACAAGGACCTATATGTCCAATGGAGTTTGTACTACAAGAGAAACTTCAAAATTATGACTGTCAGAGCTCATCTAGAATGGCTTTCACGGCTGCCCATCCTTCCTTCCAACTGGCCCCAACTGGAGGACAACTATTTTACCAACTCCCTCACTTTTTTTCTTTTCTTTTTTCTTTTCCTTTCCTTTCCTTTTTTTTTTTTTTTTTCTTTTTCTTTTCTTTCCTTTTTTGTTTCAATACTGGGGACTGAACCCAAGGCCGACTAGGAGTTGAACATGCTAGGCAAGTGCTCTACCACTGAGCCATGCCCCCAACCCCTTTATTATTTTTTTTATTTTGGGATAAGATTCCACTAAATTGTACAATCTCTGACCTTGAACTTACTATCCTCTTGCCTGAGGCTCCTGTGTTGTTGCTCTTATTTTAAAAATTGATAGTATAAGAAATCTCAGCACTCAGGAGGCTGAGGCAGGAGGATCATAAGTACAAGGCCAGCCTGAGCTACACAGAGCATTCTGAAGCCAGCCTGGGCCATTACATAGGAGACTATGTCTCAAAAACCAAAACACAAAAAGGTGGGTAGCATAGAGAAAAGAATTACATATTTATCATGTCTTTAAGGAAGAACTCTAGTTCATCCCCAGCTGGAAGCAAGGTTCTTTTCAGAAGAATACTAGCTAATAAATGTAGAAGGAATGGTTGTTATTGTTAGGTGCTTTCAAGTCGTGAATGACTCATATCGACCCTCATAGGTTTTCAATGGCTGATTGTTTTGGGATTGCCTTGGGAGTGGATTGCCTTGGGAGTGGACTGCCACGTCCTTGTCCCATTTTTGAGGTGCTGGGAATCGAACCTGAAACCTCAGAGACTGCAGAGCAGAGCTCTACCAACTGAGCTAAATCCCAGCCTTGCAGAAGGAATGATAGATTTAGAAAATCACCATATTTCAACCACCAGGGAAATAATTGAATCACACTAGGCCTTTCAATAGATACTAAAACTGTTAATGACTGTATGTTATACCTAAGTATAGTCTATGTAGATTACTTGTACATTGCAAATGTGTATTTGGGTAAACAGGTGTTTGGCATCATTTTAACCAAATTGTACTAAGTTTCATGAAGAGTGGTCCACCCTGACATTATGTACCTCCTCAGGCAATGAACATGAAGCTCATAGTATTTCTTATGAAATAGTCTCTGTTTTGTTTTGTTGAGGCAAAGTCTTGCTATGTAGTTCAGGGTGGCTTAGGCCTTTGTAACCGGGTGTGTACCTGGGCTGTCTTCAAACTTGGAATTTTCCTACCTCAGCCTGCTGAGATTACAGGTGTGTGCCACCACACCCAGCTACAGTAAAGAATTTTTTTCTTTTCTTTTCTTTTCTTTCCTTTTTTTTTTTTCCCCTTTTTTTTTTTTTTTTTTTTTTTTTTTTTTTTTTTTTTTTTTTTTTTTTTTTTTTTTTTTTTTTTTTTTTTTTTTTTTTTTTTTTTTTTTTTTTTTTTTTTTGTGAAAAGATGTTTTTCTCAAGGGGCTTATTGACTGAAAGAGGAGTGTAAGGAAGTGAGAGTTGTGTAGAAGACTGGGAAGTTACCTAATAAGAACTACAATTTGGGTGTGGTGTGCCTGCCTGGACCTGGGAGGCTGAGGCAGGAGGATTGCAAGTTCAAGTCCAGATGCAGGCTGCATAATTTAGTGAGACCTTGACTCAAAACAAAAAATAAAAATTAAAAAAATGGGCTGGAGTGCATCCCGTGGTACAGCACTTGCAAAGTATGTGCAAGGCACTGGGTTCAGCCACCAAGTACTACCAAAAAACAAAACAAAACAAAAAATCCCTAAAACCTACAGAACATAAGTAAAACCTACAGAAGATAGATAAAAGCCCAAAATGGGCCGGGTGCAGTGGCGCACGCCTGTAATCCCAGCTATTTGAGAGGTGGAGGCAGCCTGCGTAATCTAGTGAGACCCTGACTCAAAAATAAAAAATTAGAGCCAGGCAGGGTAGCTCACACCAGTAATCCCAGCAAGTCAGGAGGTTGAGGCTGGAGGATCACAAATTTGAGACCAGAGGCAGCCTTCATAATTTAGTGAGACCCCCTCTCAAAACAAAAAGTTAAAAGGGCTGTGGGTACAGCTCAGTGGTACAGTACTTGCAAAGCATGCAGACACAAGGTACTGTGTTCAACCCCCAATTACAAGAAAAAAAAAAGCCAAAATATTGTTGTTGTTAGGTGCCCTTGAGTCCTGTCTGACTCAGCCACCCTGAGAGAGTTTTCAATTGCTGATTGTTTGGGGATTGTTTACAGAGTAGACTGCCATGTCCTTCCCTCATTTGGGATTATATATCATAAAATACACAAATGCTACACATCTTAACTACATTAAAGGGGCACAGAGAAATAAATAAATATGTTTGTTGGGAGGAGTCAAGGAAATCTTCTCAGAGGAAAGAACAATAGAGCTGTCCCAACAGAGAAAGGAATACAAGCTTCCCTAGAAAAGGAGCCATGTCTTGGTGGGACATTGTTTCCAAATTCCTCTCTCAATCAGATTACGTGCCCTCTAGCTTGTCAAAATTTCTCTTAGAAAGTGTGCATAGAAACCCTGATGCTTTCCTGCAAAAGAGGAAATAATAATGTATGGGCTAGTATGCCAACTGGCTCTCCTACAACCTCAGTGTACTAGTCAGTTGCAGAGATTACCATGTGTGGTGAGAGGCCAGCTCCAGTGATTTATGATCCCAGAAAACACGAATAGAGTGGGAATATCCTTGTGTACAGCAACAAAAGCTAAATGGCATCAAACACCTGGTGGAACCCAAAAATCTCTATAAAAGCTGTGAGAGTCTATAGCCCAACAATTTGAGGAAGTGTTGAAGAGGAAAATCCTCCAAGGACATTTCAGCTGAATTCTGAAGGAGTAGCAGGACTGGCCAGGTACTAAGACTCTGAAGAAGAAAGAGCTTAGTGTTTTGGAGGAAACAATTAGGATATTGTGGAGTAAGCAAAGAGAAAGTGAGAGGCTAGAGAGGTAGAGAAGGACCAGGTCCTACTGGACCCTATATGGCACATTGGGAATTTAGATTTAATTTTGAGAGCAATCAGGAGCCTCTGAAGAATTTAAAATAAGAGGAATAATAATGAAATGATAAATGATTAAGGATATAAATATGTTCATATAAATAGTTGTTGTTGTTGTTGTTGTTAGGGGCTGTTCAGTTGCATCTGACACACAGCGACCCTATATACAACAGGATGAAACACTCCTTGACACTGTACCATGCCCGGCACTATGTCAGTGCTTCTCTGCTATTCACAGGGTTTTTCAATGGCTGATTGTTTTGGGATTATTTCGGCAGTGGGCTGTCAGGTCCTTCTCCCATTTTTGCAGTGCTGAAGATCAAACCTAGGGCCTCAGAGCATGCAGACCCAGCACTCTACCAACTGAGGCATAAACAGTATGCAGTGTTTACTGAATATTACATGGTACCCAAGTAATATACAAAATTTTTATGTTTTTGTGTGCCAGTTGAAAATAAATAAAAGGAATTGTGTAATCAGAGTAGGATTTAAAAAATTCCTCTGGTATGTGGAGAATAGATTGGAAGGTATTAAAAGTGGATATGCATACATATAAAGTGGATGTGAAGTTATCAGTTAGGAAGTTCTTACAGGAAAGAAACGATAGAAACTTGTACTAACACAGTTACACCAAGCATGGGGATGGATTTGAGTGATATTTGGGAGACTAAATTGACAAGACTAGACTAAATGTGAGAGAGAAAGAAATGGAACCAACTCCTGGATTTTTGACATGAGCAAGTAGGTAAATAATGAGGCCATTTATAGATAAACACTGAAGGGTGAAGACAGTTCATGGGGGAAGATGTTGAGTTTCATTCTGAACTTGTTACATTTGAGGTGTCTGTGATACATCCAGGTAGAAAATTTGAGAAGACAGTTCACAATGTACATAGACTGAAAATACAAACTTGACATGGTCAAGAGATGGTAATATGGAGCTGGGGATATAGCTGTATTGGAATCTTTGCCTAGCATGCATAAGGCCCTGGGTTTGAGCCCTAGCACTACACAAAGATGGTCATTAAAGACATAGACTGAGAGAGCAAGGAGTAAAAGGAGAAATGGGGCCAACATTGAGCTCTGAGGAAACTCCAGTATTTGAGGAGGCAAAATACTTGTGGGGCAAAAGTTGAAAGACACATAGAGAAGGCAGAAAATGGAAGCCATACAATAGAGAAAAGAAGTATTAAAGAAAAGTTTGTTGGTAGTCATAAAAGTAGAAAACACAGACAATGGTAGAGAATTACAACCATAATGGAAAGAAAGAATACTCACCACTGAGGGGTTGATGAGACAGTCTATTGCTTGGATCCTGATCTGCCTTCTAGTTCACTATCCTAGATCAGGTTCTCTGGGAAAAGTGAGTCAGAGGTAAGTCGGCAGAGACCTTACTGAGGTATACATGTAGGATCAATATCTGAGAGGAAGTGTGGGGTGCATGATAGGGTAGAGGAAGAAGTTGGGTTGTGATGCACTTAAAACAGAATCCTTCACTGATCCTGCAGGAGCTCAGGAGCCAAAATAAACACTCTAAAATCATCCAGAATTGAGGCAAATGGGTGAGACCTCTACAGCCCACACTCATCTCACTATCAACAAGTCATTGAAAGAAGATTTCATCTAGAGAGGATGCATAACCTTGGATGGGCCAGTCCCTTGCCATGGGCAGTTCTCAGACAAGGATTCAGCAACTGGAGATGTTCGTTGTTAGGTTTCGGGTCTGATTTATAACGACCCTTATAGGGTTTTTGATGGCTGATTGTTTGGGGTATGACTGACTTAATCCTGAATGGGGGATCTAGGCAGCATACCAAGCATCTGTTTCACTTGCAAACCACATTACTGAGTACTTGAAGCCACCTGTGCAAAAGCCCCTTCTCTACCATGGCATTGGCTATGATGTCCTTATCAGATGCTTTTCATCATGTCCATATGTCTCATAAATTTCTACTATTTGTGATAACCTAAGTGAATTTCCTAATCACTAAAAGCTCAATTAAAACCACACGAGACTTCTCACTGAGAGGTGTCTGATTGGTATCTTTATTCTAACAGTTGTTGTTAGGTGCCATTGAGTCTGTCTCAGACTCATAGTGACCCTATGTACAACAGGCAAAACACTATTGTCAGTGCTTCTCTGCTATTCATAGGGTTTTCAATGGTGGATGATTTTTGGGAGTGTGTTGCTGGGTCCTTCTCCCAAGCCTACAGCACCATTGTTTCATTCAATATAATGCTAATGTAAGTCCTTTGAAATGTCTTATTGCAAGTGGAGGTGAAACATGGTAGGGGTCCCTACCTTGTTAATCTTGTGTGTGTATGATTTTTCCCCAGCTAAATTTTTCTAAGGTATATGCTAGCAAGACCATCTCTCCTGAATTAGTCAGACTTTCATCACTGCAGCAAAATATCTGAACAAAACAATTTAAGAGACAAAGGATTTATTTTAGTTCATGGTTTCAGAGGTTTTAGTCATCATGGCAGAGAGGGCATGGCAGAGAAGAGCAATTCACATTGTGGTGGCCAGGAAGCAAAGAGAGAAAATATCTGCACTAGTAGGCTCTCACTTTCTATCCTTTTTTTACATCCAGGCCCCCAACCTATGGGATGGTGCCACCTACATTCAGGGAGGGTCTTCCTCCCTTAGTTAATCCTCTCTGGGAGCACCCTCATAGACATACTCAGAGGTGTGCTTTATTAATCTCCTAGTTGCTTTCCAATCCAATCAAGTTGACAATCAAGATTAACAATTCTATTGTTCGATGAGGCCCTGAACCTATTCAGTACTGGTATATTTTGGTTGAGTGAATCCCCTATTAACAACACTTAAATTGTTTGTTATTACATAAAAGCTATCAGCATAGTGTTACAGACCATTTACTCTGACTCCAGCTGAGTCTCATCAATGATACGGTTTTCCAAAAATAGTTGTTCTCTTCATGCCTGTTGTTGTTGTTAGGTGCCATCAAGTCAGGTACAACTCATAATAACCCTATGTACAGCAGACCAAGACACAACACTGTGCCAGGCACATGATCTTTTTCATGTTTTAGCCCATTGTTGCAACCGCTGGGTCAACCCATCTAATTGAGGGTCTTCCTTTTTTCATTGACCTGCCACTCTACCAAACATAATGTCCTTCTCCAGGGATTGGTCCCTCCTGACAACATGTCCAAAATGCATCAGGTGCAGTCTAGCCGTCCTTGCTTCCTTGGAGCACTCTGGTTGCACTTCTAGGATGGATCTGTTGGTTGTTTTGGCAGTCCATGGTATATTCAATATTTGTCTCTAGCACCACAGTTCTTTTTTTCTTTTAACTTTTCTTCTTGTTTTTTCTCTTTTGTATTTATAAATGTTGGTGGGGTACAGAGTAATAAGTCATTTGCTATGTCAATTATGCAACTATTAAATCATTTTTGTTTATACATTCATCATCTTACCTAATTTATAGTACAGTATAAACTGAAGAAAAAAGGAAAAAAAGGTAGGGATTTTAAATAGTATGCAATGACAATCATCTGTCATGAAAGGCAATATTCTCATTGATTTTTTTCATGTGTTCATGTAGTTGCATCCTGTATTTTGAGATTTTCCTCTCTCTGTCTCTTTACCCCTCTACATTATTTCTCCTTCCCTTCTTCCATTCCCCAACCTCTACTCCCACCCACTGATTCCCTCTCCCCTTCTTTCTGATCCATTATTTTCCCTTCTTAGATAGGTGTGATTGCTCATTTTTATACATCCCAATATGTATAATTATTTATCTTTATGTTAGATTTAGCTCCCACATATGAGTGAGAACTTATGGTACTTCTCTGTTTGAGTCTGGGTTAATTTGTTTAAAATGATGTTTTCCAGTTCTACCCATTTTGCTGCAAATGCCATAATTTCATTCTTTTTTATTGCTAAGTAATGTTCCATTGTGTAAATATACCACAGTTTTTCAATCCACTTCTCTGGTGATGGACATCTTGGTTGATTCCATACCCTTGTGATTTGGAACAGGCCAGCACCATTACTGAAAAGCATCAGTTCTTCTCCTGTCTCCCTTATTCAATATCCAGCTTTCACAATCCCATGATACAACTGAAAATATGGCGTGGGTCAGGCGCACCTTCATCTTCAATGTGACATCTTTACTTTTCAACACATTAAAGACGTCTTTTGCAACAGCTTTTCCCAGTGCAATGCGTCTTTTGATTTCTTGGCTGCTGTTTCCATGGGTGTTGATTGTAGAATCAAGTAAAGCAAAATCTTGAACAACCTCAACCTTTTCTCCATTTATCACAAAGCTGCTTTCTCATCCAGTTGTAAGGATTTTTGTCTTCTACATGTTGAGGTACCATCCATACTGGATGCTGTGTTCTTTGATCTTTATCAGTAAATGTTTCAAATCCTCTTCACTTTCAGCAAGCAAAGTTTTGTTATCTGTGTAATGCAGGTTGTTAATGAGTATTCTTCCAATCCTAATGCTACATTCTTCTTCCTAAAGTTCAGCTTCTTGGATTATTTGGTCAGCATAGAAATTGAAGAGGTATGGTGAAAGGACAGCCCTGTTGCACACCATTCCTAACTCCAAACCAAGTAGTGTTTCCTTGTTTTGTTCAAATGATTGCCTCCTGTACAGATTCCTCATGAGTACAAGTGCTCTGGTATTCCCATTGTTCCCAACCTTATCCACAGTTTGTTGTGATCCATATAGTCAAATGCCTTTGCATAGTCAATAAAACATAGATAGATGTCTTTCTGGTCTTCTCTGTTTTTGGCCAGTATCTATTTGACATCAGCAGTGGTGTCCCTGGATCCATGCCTTGTTCTGAATCCAGCTTGATTTTCCAGCAATTCCCTGTTAATAATACTGCCACAGTCACTTTTGAATGATTGTTTACAAAATTTTCCTTGTGTGAGATATTAATGATATTGTTCAATAATTTCTACATATGATTGGATGTCCTTTCTTAGGAATAGGCACAAATATGGATTTCTTCCACTCAGTTGGGCAGGTAGCTGTTTTCCAAACAAGTGAGCACCTCCAGTGCTGGATCTATTTGTTGAAATGTCTCCATTGGTATTCCATCAATTCCTGGAGCCTTGTGTTTCACCAGGTTCTTCAGGGCAACTTATGGTTGGTCACCCACCAATTCTTTTGGTATAATGACTGTGTATTATTTCCATTTTATTTTGATGCTTCCTGTGTCATTTAATATTGTCCATGTAGAATCCTTCATTATTACTACTTGAGGCTGGAATTTTTTTCTTCAATTCTTTAAGCTTAAGAAAAACAGAGCATATTCTGTCTTTTTAGTTTCCTATCTCCAGCTCTTTGCATATATCATTGTAATATTTGATTTGTCTTCTCAAGTTGCCCTTTGAAATCTTTTGTTTAGTTCTTTGTCATATCTTTCTTTTAATTTAACTGCTTGACATTCAAGAGCATGTTTTAGAGTCACTTTTGACATGTAGTTTGGTCTTTTCGTTTTTTTTTTTCCTGTCTATTTAATAACTTTTGCTTTCCTCATGGATGACATCTTTGATGTCATGCCACAATTCATCTGGTCTTCAATCACTAGTATCTAACATATCAAATTTGTTCTTGAGATAGTCTCTGAATTCAGGTGGGATATACTCAAGATCATACCTTGCCTCTTGTATACTTGTTCTAATTTTCTTCAGTTTCAGTTTGAATCTGCATATGACCAGTTGATGGTCTGAACCACAATCAGCACCTGGTCTTGTTCTGACTTTTGATATTGAGGTTTTCCATCATCTCTTTCCATAAATGTAGTCAGTTTGGTTCCTGTATGTTCCCTTTGGTGAATTTATAGTTGCCCTTTATGTTGGTGAAAAAATGTGTTTGCAATGAAAGGTCATTAGTCTGGCAAATTTCTATCATGCAATCTCCAGCATTATTTCTGTCACCAAGGTCATATTTTCCAACTACTGAGCCTTCTTTATTTCCAACTTTTGCATTCCAGTCACCAGTAATTATCAGTACATCCTGATTGCATGTTTGGTCTATTGCAGATTTCAAAAGCTGGCAAAAAATCTTTCCTATCTTCATTTGTAGCCTTAGTGGTAAATATGTAAATTTGAATAATGGTCATATTAACTGGCCTTCCTTGTAGGCTTATGGATATTATCCTATCACTGACAGCATTGTACTTCAGGACAGATCTTGAGATGTCATTTTTGATGATGAATGCAACCCCATTTCTCTTTAATTTGTAATTCCCAGCCTAGTAAACCATATGACTCTCTGATTCAAAATGGCCCATGCCAGTCCATTTTAGCTCACTGATGCCTAGAATGTTGATGTTTATGTGCTCCATTTCCCTTTTGACAATTTCTAATTTTCCTAGATTCATACTATGTACATTTTCATGCTCCAATTATTAATAGATGTTTATAGTTGTTCCTCCTTGTTTTGAATCATGCTACATCAGCAAATGGAGGTCCCTGGGGCTTTACTCCATTTCCTTCACGAAGGTAGATTCTACTTTGAAGAGGCAACTCTTCCCTAGTTGTTTTTTGAGTGTGTTCCTACCTGGGGAGCTCATTTTCTGGCACTATATCTGACAATGTTTCTCTGCTATTTGTAGGGGTTTCAATGGCTAATTGTTTCAGGAGTGGGCTGCTAGGTCCTACTCCCTAGTCTGTCTTATTCTGGAAGCTCACCTGAAACCTGTCCATCATGGATGACCCTGCTGGTTTCTGTTAGACCAGTGGCATAGCTTTCAGCATCACAGCAACATGCAAGTCCCCACAGTACAGCAAACTGATGGACATGTGAGGGTGGCGAATAGTAGCCACTTCAAAAATATTTCTTTGCTGAAAAAATTGCTAGTGTATACCACGTTATATCCTACACCCATGTTTTTAAATATTTTTTCCCTGAAATGTGCTACCTCCTCTCTTATTTAAATTTGACCTACCTTTTAAAATACCTCCTTTGTGGACCCTCTGTGACCATTACAGCCTACACTGATCCTTTTTTCCCTTGTCTAAATAATTCCAGTCCACACATTCTACCCTTGGATTACATTCTTCACTATGTCAAACTTGTATTTCTTTATGACTAGCTTTTCAGGAGAAAGAAGGGTCTTCTCTTGAAAATAGCCCAGAGCACATACACAGGCCAAATCACATGGTTTATGGATTAAAAGACTTATTTCATCTAGAGCCAAATAGCCAAATAGCATTAACATTCTGACAGTTATAACTCTGAGAGTATAACTCCTATTCTCTGGCTAAGAATCTTCCCTCACTGGATAGGAAATAGTAATTTTTTAAAAAAATAAGGCCACACAATAAATCTACAACTTGCTCATGATAAAGATTGAAAAATGAGATGAAAACTAGCTACATCAAGAGTCTACAATCATAATTCCAAGTTCATCTTCAGGTGGAACTCTGGGTTGTTCTACTGGAATACCCAGGGTCTACCCTGTTAACCCCATAGTCTAATATTGGACTTCCAGATCTACTCTGAAGGCACCTGACTGTTCTAGAGATAATCCATATTCTACTATCTTTCTGTGCAATTATTCAATTGGAGTATAGATTCTACTGTAGGAATTTAGTAATTTATGGTTAGAATTCCAGGTTCTGTCCTATGAGTCTCATATTCTTCCACTGGGCAACCAGATTCTAATAATAAAGCCCAGATGCTGCTTTGGAATTATAACTTCTATGTTAGCAAATTTAGATCCTATTTTAGACTTTGGATTCCTTTTTTATTTTTTCTTTTTTGAGACAGGGTCTCTCTGTTTAACCCAGGCTTGCTTGACTCATTATGTAGACCAGGCTGGCCTTGAACTCATGTTGATCTTCCTGCCTCAGCCTCCTGAATCCTGGGATTATAGTTGTGTGCCACCATGCCCAGCCCCTAAACTTTGGATTCTAACATTCTAATAACCTTAGGTTCTGTTATCAAGGCCAAAGATTCTAACATTAGAGCTCCAGGTGCTATTTTTGGAATTACATATCCTACTTTTGTATTTTTTTATTCTCTGAACCCAAGATCCTATTATTAGAATTCACATTCTACTACTGCATCTTAAGATTCCATTATTTGAATCCCAATTTCCAATCTTGAAACTTGAGGACTTCCTTTAATAATTCCTGATTCTACAATTAAAACTTTAGTCTCCTCTAAAGACTCCATTATTAAGAGTCAAGGTCCTACTCCCAGAAACCAAAATTTATCTATAGGAACTTGGAACTTACTCTAAGAAACATGGATTCAGTTATTGGGATTTGATTTGAAGGTTCACAGTTGAGGCTACCCTTTTAATAGAATGTGGGACTATAATTGTTAGGATTAAATTGAGGTTCTTCAATCTAATTTCAGAACTGAATAATTTGTTTAGACCTCCAGATTCTATTACGAGTCTCTCATTCTCTCACTGGACATACAGATTATGTTATTAAAACCCAAGATGATGTTATTGGAGTTATAGTTTCTATTAGGATAACTTCGGCTTCTATTCCTTAAACAGCAAAGTTTACTAATTGAATTCAAGGTTCTTCTAGACTCTAGAATGCAGAGGTATTTATTATCATAGTGATTAAAAGCATGTGCTCTGGAGCCAGACTATTTTGGTGAGATTCCATCTCTCTGCTTCTCAGGTGTATGACCTTTGAAAAGTTACTTAACCTCTCTGCATCTCAGTTTCCTCATCTGCAAGACAAGGATGATAATAATAGTATTCACTTGACAGAAGTTTTTTTGTGAATGCTAAATGAAATAACAATAGTACATTTAAAGCACTTTGAATAAGCCTGGCACTTAGCAGCAACTTAATAAATGTTAGCTATTAGCATTATTGCCTGCAGCTGTAGCCCTGTGGCATCCGCGTCAGCTCTCAGAAGCTAAGTAGGATCGGGCCTGGTTAGTACCTGGATGGGAGACTGCCTGGGAACACCAGAAGCTGTAGGCTTGGGAGAAGGACCTGGCAACCCCCTCCCAAAAATCAATCTGCCATTGAAAACCCTATGAACAGCAAAGAAGCACTGACAATAGTGTTTCCCCTGTTGTACAGAGGGTCGCTATGAGTCGGATACCGACTCAACGGCACCTAACAACAACAACAACAACATTAGCATTATTACTATTAAAGGATAATTCTAATATCAATTTAATATACTAGACTCTCATCTTAGAATTTCATAATTTAATATCATACCTCAAGGTTCAACTATGGCAACTCAAGATGCTTTACTGGAATCCAAAGTTGTGCTATACTTGTTCTATACTTGTATTTAAAGTTAAGCATTCAAACTTCAATACTACATTTTTGGAACTAAAGTTCTAGCTTCAAAATACAAGATTCTAATAATGTAATTCCAAGTTCTAGTCTTATACCTCCAGATTCTACTCGATTCTTTCTTTGAAACTGAAATTCCACTGGTGAATCTCTAGATTTTACTTTCATAACTTGAGATTCTACCTGAGATGAGAAATCTAGTTTCCAAATTCAGAGCCTGAGATTTTAGTATTGAACTCCAAAATGTACTATTGAAACCTCAGATTTTCCTGTCTGAACCTTCTATTAGAATTCAGTTGCTACTTGAAATCCAAACTTCTAAAATTGAAAGTATAGCTGTACTTCCTGTAGTGAAGTCCCACAGTCAGTTCAACACTCAGAAACAGAAACTCGAACACCTGTAATCCCAGCGGCTTGGGAGGTGGAGGCAGGAGGATCGCAAGTTCTAGACCAGAGGCAATCTGCGTAATTTAGTGAGACCCTGTCTCAAAAAGTTAAAAAAAATGGGCTGGTGGTGCAGCTCAGTGGTCCAGCACTTGCAAAGCATGCAGGTGCAAGGCTCTGGGTTCAACCCCCAGTACCGCAAAAAAAAAAAAAAAAAATCAATAATCACAGCCCAAGATTCTATATTTGGAACACCCTATTTTAATCTGTGATCTCCAGTTTCTATTTATTGTTGTTGTTTAAACATGGTCTCCTTGTGTTACCTAGGCTGGTCTTGATCTGGATTCAGGTGATGATCCTGTTTTAGCCTCCTGGATGGTGGGATTATAGGCACGCACCACTGCATCTGCTTCAGATTCTGTTTGCAATCTCCAAGTTCTATCAAAGTCTGAGATACTGAACTCCAGGCACCAAATTTGGAATTGAAGATTTCAGTATATTAGTCTGTTTCACTCCTTCCTCCCTCTCTCCCTCCCTCCCTTCCTGTTCCTTTCTTTCCTTCCTTCCCTTCCTCTCTCTCCCTTCCCTCCATTTCTCTCTCTCTCTCTCTATCTCCCCCTTTCCCCCTCTTTCCTTCTCTGTCTTCCCTTCCCTTCCCTTCCTTTCTTTTCTTTTCTCAGTGCTGGGGATTGGACACAGGGGCTTCCATATGCTAACTAAATGCTCTGCTACTAAGCTACCTTTTATTTATTTATTTATTTATTTATTTATTTATTTATTTATTTATTTAGAGTACTGGTAGATTGAACCCAGGGCCTGGGGCATGGTAGACAGGTGCTGTACCACTAAGCAGCACTCCAAACCCCTTTCTTATTTTTTATTTTTGAGACAAGGTCTTGGTAAATTGTGCAGGCTGCCTCTGACCTTGAACTTGCCATCTTACTGTCTCAGTCTCCTGAGTTGCTGGGATTACAGGAATGTACCTAGGTGCTTGGACCCTGTTTCATTCTTTTTTTTTTTTTTTTTTTTGTGCGGTACTGGAGGTTGAACCCAGGGCCTGGCGCTTGCATCCTTTGCAAGTGCTGCACCACTGAGCTGCACCCTAAGCCCATTTTTTTACTTTTTGATACAGGGTCTCGCTAAATTATGCAGACTGCCTCTGGTATAGAACTTGCGATCCTCCTGGCTACGCCTCCTGAGCCGCTGGGCTTACAGGCATGTGCCACCAAGCCCAGCTTCCCTGTTTCATTCTTATAACCTCAGACTGATTGTCAGTTTTCTAGCTCCTAACTAGAGAATGCTGAAAAGGGTTTCTTGAGAATTTCCCAAGGATAATACTTCATATACTCTTATAAGCTGTACTTTCAAATTCCTGGAATAACCAATTCTTGACAAGTAGAATCCCTTGGGAAGAGCCACAACAATAAAGAACCAGATCGACTGCTGTCAAAATTGTTGTTAAGGAAGCTTCCTATAGTTCTCCTCTCCTTTCCTTCATCTACCAGCTCATCTTTAACTTTTCTTCAGGTGTCTAATGCTCATATGTACTCTCACTGTGGCCACTAAACCTACTTAGGTCAAGTAGTTCTCAAGGATATACTTGTATTTGAAACTTTAATACTAAACTGCAAATGAATTAAAATATTTCATACAACTCCTTCTCCTATGAATATTTAATATGTAAAGGCTTGTCCAAAGAGTTGAAGTTCCCAATGTACTATTTCACATATTTTCAAGGAATGAGTTAAATTGGAAGGAAAATCTATTGGACTCCTGAAAATCACTTCACCTAATTGACAATGTATTCTGAAAAGCTTCTGGGATTTGAAAAACTCTCCTATTTCCCTTCTTAATTTGTAAAATGGGGATAAGAATGTATGGAGATAATATATGTAGAACTTTGTGAACATTATACAAATATTAGCTATTATAATCATCACTCTGCCTCTTCTCTGGCTTTGACCTTGACTACTGTGCTACCATGTGGATGTGGTTTGAATTACAGTGTCATTTGTCTCCTATTTACTCACCCAACAATCACATTAGATTTTTCTTGAAATAATAGAAGACTCTTTGGAAAGAAAACTCCCCTTCTTGATTTCACTGAATTTATAATAAATTATTTAAGATGAGTGAGCTAAAAGTTATCTAGTGAACATTTACCAAGTGAGAAGAACAGGGAGACAAGAATAGAGAAGTCTTAGCACCTATCCTTGAGAGGGTGAGCAATATGCCATTTTGTTAGGGAACTTCACAGGGTAGATGATCATCTGCCTACCTCTTGAGAAAGGAATATAATTTTTGAGGGGGAAACGAGAACACTTCAAGCAGAAAGAACAATACGGGCAAAGCCACAGAGTTGTAAAAGTGCCTTTGAGAATGGTAAATTGCTTTGTGTAATCAGGTCTTTAGATCTAAGGAAGGAGGATGTGATGACAGTGATTAATAGCCAATTTTTACAACCCTTTACTATGTATAAAGTCCTTTTAAACATATGCCCTCAAGGGAGGCTTTATAGGACAATGGTTGACACTATGGACTGTGATGGCTACTGGGCCTGGATTTTAAATCTGTGTTATATTTGATAACTGCTCTATCTGGCAGTTATTTAACTTCTCTATGTTTAAGGATTTTCATCTTAAATGCATCAATTTCATTGGGCTCTTGTCAGGATTAAATTAGATAATGTTTGTCAAGTTCTTATATACTGTTGTTAGGCGCTATTGACTCAGTGTCTGACTCATAGCGACCCTATGTACAACAGGCTATTGTCAGTGCTTCTCTGCTATTCATAGGATTTTCAGTGGCAGATTGATTTTTGGGAGTGGGTTGCCGGGTCCTTCTCCCAATCCTATAGTATCTGGTGTTCCCAGGTGGTCTCCCATCTAAGTACTAACCAGTACTGACCCCACTTAGCTTCCGAGATCTGACGGATCGAATGCCACAGTGCTATGGCTGCAGGCTCTTATACTCTAGCCAGCACTTAGTAACTGCAATAATCAGTAGGTATCATAAGCTACTATTAGCTTATATTTGAGGTAGAAATTACTATCCCTGTGTTACAGAGGACAAAACAGGTTAAGTGGCTAAGGCAGGATACCAAATCCTCTGCCCTCTTCTTTTCTTTCCTATCCCAGAGATTCTAGACTGCAAAAATAAGTTGAGACTAGAGAGTTAAGAATCCTCAATGACAATATAAAGTTTGGGCTTTATTTTATGTAGGTTTTGAGAAGCCACTGAAGATTATTAAGCAGGGGACACTTTTGAGTAAGATTTCTAGGTTTTGAAAGAATTTAGAACCTTTTGAGTAGATCTATTTGACTTATAATTGAGAGGTATAATTATGATAATAAAAACTTATTGAACACATATATTAAGCAGTGTGGAACACATATATTAAGCAGTGTGGAAGGAAGATTTTTATATTGCATTTTGGTTTTTAGAAAATAACTTAGTATCACATAATTTTAAAAACTCTTAAGAAAAAAGGGGCTGGCTCTCAATATTGTTTCTAATGTGACTTTTTTCTTAAGTGAAAAGGAGTTTATATACTTTTATTTCAAAAGTACTTTACAAACATTATTTCTAATCTTCACAGTGTACAGTAAGCATTACAGATGTAGAGCCTGAGGGCCCAAGGGTATAAGGGTAATATGCTCAAGGTCACAAAGCTGATGAAATGACAGTAACAAGATTCAAACTCAAGCCTGTTTACTCCAAGGCTCTTTCTCTTTCACCATCATCTCACCTCCTCCCAGGGGGTAGAGGAGATGTAAGATTGGGAAGTATCCCTCTTAAATTATATTCAGAGTATGAGTGTGAAGAGCAATGATGGGGCCCAGTGCTCCTCCCTTGAATGCAGAGAAGGAAGTGAATCTGAATCCTGGGAGCCTCTGGTCACCAGTTAAGATTCTGGACAGCAAAGTAGGACTAGGAGGAAGGAAGGCAGGAAGGGTCTAGCACTTAACACATTCCACCTGATGAGCTTTACCTTACTAGGTAGCCAAGCATTCTGGTGAACCTACTCTGTTCCAGGGACCTTGGAGTTATGGAACTAATAAGTTCTGGTCTCACAAGATCATAAATCACAGGCCCCCTTCCATCTCTGAAATTATGCCGCGTCTCCTCATCAGGTAGATAAGGAAATAAGCCCATAGCAGAGCAGTGATTTACTTAAGGGTTGCACAGCAATGAGGAGCAAAATTCAGAACTTTTTTGGGATTTGTTGCTTGTTGTTAGGTGCTGTGTAGTCAGATTCAACTCATAGCAACCCTGTGTACAACAGAACTCTGCTATTCATAGGGTTTACAATGTCTAATTGTTTTGGGAGTGGGCTTCCAGGTCCTTCTACCTAGTCTGTCTTAGTCTGGAAGCTCAGCTGAAACTTGTCCACCATGGATGGCCCTGCTCATATCTGAAATACTAGTGGCATAGCTTTAAGCATCACAGCAACACAAGCTGATAGGCATATGGGGGTATTGGGATTTGCTTCTCCATAATTCATGTTATGGTAGAAATGACTGACAGAAGGTCATTTCCCAAAAGCATGCTTTTAAAAGAGAAGAGAGAACCTGGAGAAGTAAGGCCATAGAGAAGTATAGGAGCTTTGAATCTTGGGGACACCTTTGGCTGATTGCCCCAGTTTTCTCAGGAACAGGTTACATTGGGGGATTTAAGAGGTTCTTTATGCAGGAAGATAGAGAATCTTGTGTTTCTGCAAGGAAATGCTTAGAAATTAGATTTGTACCTCTTCTATGCCAAAGCAGTTTCTTCACCTAGAATTTGTTTGATGCAGAATATTCCAGTATGAGATGATCTTTACCCGCTTCAAGACATGGCACAACTCAGTTCTGTGGGAACTGTGGGCTGGGAATCAGAAGACCTAGTGGTAGACCCAACTCTGCCTCTCTCATTCTAGGTGATCCTAGCAAGCCCTACCCCTCCCTCTGGACTGTAGATTTTGGTTTTCTCATCTGTGAGGTGCACCGTTTGTGTCCAGCCATCTGGACAAAGTCAGTCTATAGCTATATCTCTTTATGACCCAGTTATAGTAAGATCCCTAATAACTGGAACTCAGGGAACCTGAAGGCCTGATACTGTGCTAAATTGCACACAATTTTCTAGCTGACATAACCTCTAACCACAGATGTTTCTTATATAGATTGACCTCTTTCAGCTTGGGAAGACTGAGGTTTTTCAAACAGGGCTTTATTGTGTAAATCACCCTGGTACCTACTCTGGGTTGTGAATATCAATTTTTCCACCAGACGTATTATTGTGTTTTGGAGGGAAGTATAATATGGAGGTTGATCCTTGTTCACCCTCAGCTTTCTCATCTGTAATCTGTGTAGAATACCCACATCACTGGGTTATTGTGAGGCTTAAAGAAGAAAAGATATTTTACAATAGGACAATACCTGGCACATATTTCAAACTCATCCACTTCCAGTTGTCTCTTTCTAATATCATTGCTGTATTCTAATCTAGGCCACCATCTTGCCTGGGGTTCTGAAGGAGCCTCTTGTTTTACTATTTCTAATCTTGCCTTTCCAATTCCAGTTCTCTCAATAGCCAGAGTTATATTTTGAACAATAATTGGATCATATCCCTCCCCTTATTGAAAACCCCCCAAGATTTCCCAATGTCTTTGAGATAAATTCCTAAATTCTTTACTATGGGCTATAAGTCCTTTTCTGGCTTTTGTCTGTCTCTTTTTGGCCTCTCTTGTCACTCATTCTTTGCTCTGGCCAGTCCAGCTACACTGGCTGACTCAGTCTGTTGGGCTCTTTCCTCACACCAGGCCTCTGTACATGCTGTCCCCTGCCTAAATACACGTATTGGATTCCAAGTCTCAACTGACATATAACTTCCTTAAAAAGACCTTCCTCTGCCCTCTTAAAGTCATTATCTCAAAGATCTTCCTGCTTCCATTATTTTCTTTTGTAATATCTCATAATATTCCAGTATTTATACAATTTATAATTAATCCTTTATATACTTTACCTAAAATGAGCACTTTAAGTGTAAAAGACCAAGTCTATTTTTACATTCCTCTATCCCTAGTACCTAGCATAATCTAAAGATGTAATCCTTGAGAATATTTATTAAGTGAATGAAAGGTAGATGCTAGATTAATTTCCTTTCTTTTCTTTCTCCTTCTTTTACTTTTTATATTATTACCAGACACAACTAATGAAATACTTCATAGCTACCAAAAACGTTGTTTCATCTGTCAGGGGCCACTCATTTATCTTAACAGCTAAAGGTATGATCTTTGAAAACTGAGAGCTGAGTTCAAATATTGCTTGGTATTTCTGCTATGTGATCCAGGACAATGTCTTTAAATTTTCTGAACTTTGGCTTCTTATTCACTAAAAAGGGATGTCCAACATCAACCTCAAAACACAGTTATGAAGATTAAATGAAAATGTATGACACAGTGCAGTGGGACATGTAAGTGCTCACAAATGGGAGCTATTTTTGTCATAAATAACTATAATAATACTGACCTGAATACTTCTAGGGTCTTTGGTATAGTACTTTCGTGCTACAGAAGACAACTAAATTTTGTGTCAGCATACCTGGATTCTAGTCCTGAAACTGGCTCCATGAATTTGGACAGCCTGTCTCTCTGAGCTTCATTTCCCTCATCTATAAAATAGGTTTACTAACCTCTTCCCTACTTGCCATACAAGACCATTGTGGGGTTCACACAGGATGGTGCATGTACAAAGGTTTTGTAAATTGCAGAGCGCTATACATAAAAGTAACCGTCTATTATTATTAAACCCTGGTTCACCTCCCAAGGAGACTCTGGATAAATAAGATAAGGCTGAAGTAATGTTCCAAGTGATTGAGACCAAAGAGAGAGCTTTGGAGTGGCAGCCAAGTTCAAACCTGACTCCCTCTCCTTGGGCCAGGCCTCTGTTTAATCCCTAATTGAAAAAAAGAGTATGGATATCTCTTCAATGCCTCAGGGAGAAGAGTGTAAAGAGAGGAGAGAAAAGTCCAAAAATAAGACATGGCTTGTTTGCCTGGCCTACTGCTGTGTGCCCAGACAGGGAAAGGGACCTGATAGGTCTCTGCCTGTGTCCTAATTCTCTTTGCTCCTCTTCCTCCCAAGGCAGGCAAACAGTTTTGTTAGAACACTAGAGAAGGGCTTTTTATTAGCTAAATTAATTGTAATTGTTTCAAACATCCTTATTGCCCATCCTCACTCTGGCATGTCATGGAAAACAAATTTTCTTTGATATCCAGGGAGGAAGTGTTAAAATGTAAGAAAACAGCACATTCAAATGTTGAGCATTCATCCATTCACTTGCTTGTGACCTTGTGCAAGTCTTGGGCTTCAAGTCCTAGAGAGAACATGTAAAATGGTGAGAGATGCTGGATTCTAGGATCTTTGCTGTCCCTTCCAGGCAATGGTATGCTGGTAAATGTTTAACTACTAGCTCTCCTAGAGTAGTTCTGACATGAATGTTGGTTAATATTTTAGCTGGAGCAAGATGAAAGTGAAACAAAAAAGACATCTATTGGAACCTGGACTCATCTCTGAATGAGATGAAGGATTTTTGTTGGTAAATCAAATGATAGTTTTCAAATACTAGTAAACTATTCAATTTTTTTGTGCTTTTCAGTGTAACAGCTGCAGACACAAAACAATTTTAATCTGCATTATTAACATTTTCTCTATTACTTTCTTAAGTCTAGACAATTAACAAAACAAGCCTTGATATATGGTACTTGCCAACTTCTGTTGTATAAATATTTCCACCATGACCAATTCATGAAAGTTTTAAATTTTGATGAAGTCCAATTTGTGTGTGTGTTGCTGTTATTGTTGCTTGTTCTTTTGGTGTCATGTCTAAGAAGCCATTGCCTAATCCAAGGTCACAAAGATTTATATCAGGGTGTCCAATCTTCTGGCTTCCTTGGGACACAATGAGTAAAAAGGAATTGTCTTGGGCTATGCATACATTATATAATATAGTTAGTGCATATGCAAAATAAGGGACATCATGAAGAAAATAAATGCAAAACCCACATGATTTAGAAGATTTTGTGGGTTACTACTAGCTGTCCTGGGCCACATGTGGCCTGCAGGCCTTAGATCGGATGTGCCTTATTATATCCATATTTCCTCCTGAGAATTTTATAGTATTAGCTTTTACATGTAGGACTTTAGTCCCTTTCAAGTTCATTTTTGTATAATGGTATAAGGTAGAGGCCCAACTTCATTCTTTTACATGTGGAAACCCAGTTGTCCTAGCACTATTTGTTGAAAAGACTGTTCTTTCTTCATTGAATGATATTGTTGTTAGGTGCTGTCGAGTCGGTATCCGACTCGTAGCGACCCTCATAGGGTTTTCAATGGCGACTGTTTCGGGATTGCCTTGGGAGTGGATTGCCAGGCCCTTCTCCCGTTTTTGTGGTGCTGGGAATTGAACTAGAGACCTCAGAGACTGCAGCGCAGCGCTCTACCAACTGAGCTAAATCCCAGCCTTGAATGATATAGTATACTGTAATTGAAAACATTCACTTCAAAACATTGAAAATTAAAGTATTTTATTTCTTTGTAAAAATTATCCATGCAGTATGAACAGTACTTGCTTGCTTTTTGCATAAAATATAACATAAACAGCCAGCTCTTCTATGATTGGAAATGGTCCTACTTCTTTCCGAGTTTGAATCTATTTTCAGTATCTTACGCTTTGCACTTTCAATGTTACAAAGTATTTCCAAGAGTTTATTTATTTTATTTTATTTTTTTATTTTATTTTATTTTTTAGCACTAGGGGTTGAACCCAGGGCCTTATATATGCTAGGAAGTACTCTACCACTGAGCTGCACCCCCAGCTCATTTTTATTTTATTTTTTATCTTGAGATAGAGTCTCACTAAATTGCACAGGTTGACTCTGGTCTTGAGCCTATAATCCTCCTGTCTCCGCCTTCTGAGTTGCTGGGATTACAGGCATGCACCTCTGCACCTGGCTCCAAGAGTTCTTTTTTTGTTTGTTTGTTTTATTTCTATTTTTCAAGAGTTTTTTTTGATATGAAATCTTTTGCTGGTGTTACTTTCTCCTCAGATACCTTAATGCTTTTGGTCACAACTGTTTTCTTCATATATCAGTAAGTTTGCCTTCACTAAGTTCCTATGGTCATTTATCTAGACTCTTTCAAATGGAAGCAGTGTCAAAATTCCTATGTTCAACTATTTCTTTTACAATTCCTTTTACATTCAAGTTTTACTTCAAAATTTATTGTTTTTTGTTTCTTTGCTTCATTTGATTTTTTTGCCAATTCCTTTTTTGATTATTTGCATTGTATGGGTTGTATTACTGGTAGAAAAGGAGGCTACACAGTATATGCTTTGCTGTCTGAGCAAGAACTGAGTAGCAGAGGTGCAGTGATCAATCACTGACAGACTGAAAGAACTGGTATGACTGATGACTGATCATAATGTGCTTCTGTTACTTACATGTTGATTTGTGCACTAAGGAGCTAACAGCAAAATATGTACTTTGTGCAATTACTTTTAATATACTGTGATAAATGAAATTTTAATTGTGTTGCTGGAGGGTTGATATTACTTAACTAAAACTGGAAACTAAAATTCATGCATTTCAGAACTACACAGAAAGCTCTGCCTGCATTTATTAGCTTTGTTTTTAATATAATTTGTCCATGTATCTGATTTAACTTTCTTTTTAAATTTAACTTTTTAAAAATGGCCAGTGTTTAACAATTGGCTCAGAAAGTTTCTTCTTAAAACTAAACAATTAGCCCTCATGAACTAATATGGGCGGGTGCCAGCCCATCATTACTTTCACCTCATCTGTTTCTTGATTTTCAGATTCTTCTCTTTCTTTAGTCAAAGCACATATATGCATATACATAAATACATTGAAAACCAAGCAAAACCACTATTTTTTCTCTACTTTCCATTCCTCTAGTTCCTGGAGTTAGTATTCAATGTTTGTAGAATTGAACTGAATTAATGTTTACATGAGAACATACACGAGTCTACATCATTTGCTCACATTGTATAAATGAGGCATTTTGTTGTTAGGTGCCTTCGAGTTGGGTCTGACTGATAGTGACCCTATGTACAACAGAACAAAACACTACCTGACACTTGGCTATTCTGGGCACTATTGTCTGGCATAGTACTAGGTGCTTCTCTGCTACTCAGAAGATTTTCGATGGCAGATTGTTTCAGGAGTAGATTACCAAGTCCTTCTCCCTAGCTCACCTGGACCTGGTATTCTCCATTCAATAACTAACCAGACTCACCCTACTTAGCTTCTGAGATCAAGTGGGATCAGATGTGAGGGTGCTATGGCTGCAGACATAAATGAGGTATAGCATGCTCAAATAAAGTAAGCCTTGTGATTCAAAAGGCTATAATGGATGCTGATTATTAGGCTGGTCTATGCTGCACTTCAAAATGTTTTATTTGGTTACCTTATTCAGAAAGAATACATGTACATTGGGAAGACTAGGAAAGGGTATAAAGAAACTGTTAAGGGCTGGGGTTGTAGCTCAGTGGTAGGATACTTGCATAGCCAGTCCCTGGGTTCAATCTCCAACACTGCAAAAAAAGAAAAAGAAGAAAAAAAAGAAAAATAAACTGTTAACACTAGAGTTTCCAGAGACAGAGATGAGAAACAATGTTTAAGTTTAAAAATATGAGAAAAGGAGTGGGGATGCAGGTCTATAATCCCAGCACTGGGGAGGCTGAGGCAGGAGGATCGTGAATTCAAGGCCAGTCTGGGCTCTGATAGCTCCAGGTCAGCCTGGGCTACATAATAAGACTTTGTCTCAAAAAAAAAAAAATGGCAAGGGAAGATAATTAATATGAACTGAGTGCCCACTATGTGCATGGGATTTTGTACCATACAAATGAGAAAAAATGAGACTCAGAATAAGTGATATCATCCAAAGAGCCTGAAATTAGTAGAGCCATGATTTGAACTCAGATATGTTTACTCCAAAGTGCTATAGTATACTATATATTGTATTGTCCATTACACTGTACTATCTCTGTCCATGGTTGGTAGTAAAGAATAGGCTGATGGACTACGGGAGCCCTGACTGAGCTGGACACCCTGAAGTAAAGCCCGGGGATTCAAATGCTTAAATAACAACTTTCTTCTACTGTCCAATTCATGCTTATATCATTAGAACCTAAGTTTTCAGTCTTAGCTCAAGATCTTTCCATTGTACAACACATGCCATACTGCCTCATAAAAATTCTTAGGAAAAATACATCATAAACATTTCCCAGTATCAAATATCCTCCACTCCCTCACTGGGACCAGAGGATGGCAGTGTGAGTCAGCATGGACAGAATGCTAATAATAATAACTATGCTAATGGAAGTGACCTCTTGTTGTTATTATTCAATCAGATCTGACTTACATAAAGGCACTTCACTCCCATCATAAGTGGTCCCTGATGTTTGCCGCTCCCTAGTGGATGGTGCACATTCCTATCCTGAGTGTGGGAAAAGGTGTGGCAGTGCTGAAGCAGCAAAAAAATGTGTAGTCAGACAGACCTGGGCTGGAATCTTAGCTCTGTTACTTCCAGTCACCTTGGACAGGTACCTTCTTCTCTGTGAACCTCAGTTTCTTAATCTGTCAACATGATGAAACAGCATTCACCATATTTTCCCTCAAGGCTGCTCCTCCTCCTCTTCTTCTCCCTGTCTCCTTGCCCAACAGCACTGACTACCAAGTTGCCCAAGCCAGAAACCCAAGTGTAATCTTTGACTCCTCTTTTTCATATGATTTCCTCTTTTTTCACATGCCAATCCAAGGATGAGTTTGGTGATTTTACCTCCTAAAATCTCCCTTCTCCCTATTCTACCTTAATTCATGTCATCATCACTTTTGCCTGGATTATTGCAATAGACATTTAGAATTGGTCTCCCTGCTGCTAAATTTGTGTCCTCTAATCCATTCCCTATACAGAGTGATATTTTCTAAAATCAAATCTGTTAAAATTGTTGTTGTTAGGTGCCGTCGAGTCGAGTCCGACTCGTAGCAACCCTCATAGGGTTTTCAATGGCTGACTGTTTCGGGATTGCCTTGGGAGTGGGTTGCCACGTCCTTCTCCCATTTTGCAGTGCGGAAAATCGAACTCGGGACCTCAGAGACTACAGAGCAGCACTCTACCAACTGAGCTAAATCCCAGCCTGTTAAAATAGTAGTGACTAGATTAAAAGCTTTTGGCTTCTCATTGTCTATATGATAAAATTTGAAGTCCTTGTTATGACTTATAAGGTCTTTCCTGATTTGGCCTTGCCTTGGCCATCATTGTTCCCTAACCTTATCCCCTCTGCCTCAGCCAAAATTGCTTTTTTGTTCTTCAGACCCTTCATGTATTTTTTTTTTCCCTGCAGTAGTGGGGTGGGGGGTTGAACCCAGGGCCTCACATATGCTGGGTAAATGTTCTACCACTGAGCTGCATCTCTAGCCCCTTTTTTATCTTTTGAGACAGGCCTTTCTAAATTACACAGGCTGCCTCTTGCCTCAAACTTGTAATCCTCAACCTCTCAAGTTGCTGGGACTTAGGCAGGTGTAATGGCACCAGCCCACATTGTGTATTCTTTTGCCTCCATGTTGTTATATATTATAGTCCCACTGTCTGGAACACTATCTTCCCCTCTGTACTCCCTTCCCTCCACCCAATTTATCTAGCAAAGTCCTAGCTATTTTTCAGGCCCTGGTTTAGATGTCATTTCCTTTAGGAAGTCCTTCCTAAGTCCCAAGTTTTTGTTAGATGCCTCTCATTTGTGTTCTTATAGTACACCGTGCTTATAAACTAAAATCATAATTGCCTATTTTCTCATCTACCTTCACCCACAGAGTCTAAACTTTATAAGGGCAAGGAGGGTACCTTGCTTACCACAGAAGATAGTTCATAGTACATGTTGTTGTTGTTGTTGTTGTTGTTGTTGTCGTCATTGTTGTTGTTGTTAGGTGCCGTTGAGTTGGCATCCAACTCATAGCGACCCTACATACAATAGGCGAAACACTACTGTCAGTGCTTCTCTGCTATTCATAGGGTTTTCAATGGCTGGTTGTTTTTTGGGAGTGGGTTGCCAGGTCCTTCTCCCAAGCCTACAGCACGTGGTGTTCCAAGGTGGTCTCCCATCCAAGTACTAACCAGGCCTGACCCTGCTTAGCTTCTGAGATCTGACACCACAGTGGTATGGCTCATAGTACATAGTAGTGTTCAATATTTGACCAACTGACTGAATTAATGAACTGTTCTGTGCTTTCATTGGCCAGATCCTCCAACCTCTGGTCAACACCCTAGCTGTCAGCACCTGCTTCTGGTGTTTTTTCTGATTTAGATAATTTTTTCTGGTTTAGGTGATCTGTTCCATTTTTGCACCCTAGGTAACTTCCACTAACAACACATTGTTATTGTCAGCATCCTTTACAGTTCTAATTAGGTTAGTCCATCCTTTACCCCCAAGGAAGCCAAGCTATCTGTGCTGATCGATCCTGTCTATCACTCCCATTTGCCCAGAGAGATTCAGATAATAACAATAGCTAGCTTTTAATGAGCATCTACTATATGCCAATTTTTTGTGTACATAGAGCAGACACTAGCTTTATTATACTGATGAGAAAAAAAGGTCCTTTTCTTCATATCCAGTAGTTATTCAGGATTTGAACCCAGGTCTGTCTTGTTCCAAAGTGTTTCCTACTATAAAGTTTTGAATGTGTTATATACCTTATTGTATCAGGTTTGACTGAAAGATGGGTATTGGTAGGAAAGACAGATAGTGATATGAGGCATAATCCTGTGGAAGGTAATTTGGTAATATCTAACAAAACTACCTGAACGTTTTTTTCAGTACTGGGGGGCAGAGTTTGAACCCATCGCCTCATACATACTAGGCAAGTGCTCTACCACTGAGCTGCACCCCTAGCCTCTTTTTAAATATATTTTTTTGTTGTTTTATTTTGAGACAGGGTCTTGCAAATTGCTCAGGCTACCTCTGGCCTTGAACCTGTAATCCTCTTGCCTCTAAGTCTCTGGGATGACAGGCATATGCCATGAGCATTTTTTTGACCCAACAGTCTCATTTCTGAGAATTTATCCTAAAGATACATATACAACAATAAAAAAACACATATGCACAAAATTATTCACTTCAACACTGTAATCACAAAATACTGGAAACAACTTAAATACTCATACATGAGAGAGTGGCTGAATAATCATACAAGTGATTCTCAAACATTTTAGCCAGAGGCCCCCTTTATACTCATAAATTATAGAAGACCCAAAGATCTTTTGTTTTTATGGCTTATATTTGTTGATATTTATCATCTTAGAAATTAAAACTAAGAAAACATTTGTTTAAAATAATAGTGAACCCATCATGTTAATATGTAACTTATTTTAATGAAAAATAACTATGTTTTTCCAAAACAAAAACATAGTGAGAAAAGTGGCATTGTTGACATTTTTGTAAATTTTTTTCTTTTTTTTTTCTTTTTTCTTTTTTTTTGGTGGTGCTAAGATCAAGCCCAGGGCCTTGTGCATGCGAGGCAGACACTATACCATAGATCTACATCCCCAGCCCCACTGTAAATATTTTTAAATTTGGAAAAACTTTATAGAAGACAATTGGAATCTCATATCTGTCTGCATTCAATTTGTATGTTGTTTTAACTGAAGTAGATAAAGAAAATCTTTCCTCATTCAGGTATGTAGTTGGAAAAGTGAGGAATATTTAAATAGCCATTTCAGATACTATCAATATTTTCTTTGATAGCACATCAAAACTTGAGAAGTAGCTATTTCTTTCCTTACTTTCTCTCTTCCTTCTTCCTTCCTTCTCTCCCTTCCTTCCTTCTTTCTTTCATTCTTTCTTTTCTTTGAGACATAGGGTCTTGCTATGTTGCCCAGGATGGCCTTGAATTTCTGGGCACAAGCAGTCCTCCCCCTCAGCCTCTCAAGTTGCTACAACTCTAGCTAGGTGTGCATCACTGGATACAGTGGTAATTTCTTTTTTCTTTTTTGTTTTTGTTTTTGTTTTTTCAGACAGGGTCTTGATACATAGCCCAGGCTGGCCTTGAACTAAAGATGCTCCTGCCTTAGCCTCCTTTATGCTGGGATTACCTGTGTGCACCACCACACCCAGCTCTATGTTACACTTTGTTGGGGATTTTTAAAATAATATTTCTCAGCTAGGGTCCCTCATGACAGCTTGAGGGGCTGACCCCTAGTTGACCCCAGGGCTCATCCCACTCACTCAAAACAGCCCCTCCCATCGAGTGAGCAAAGATGGCCCCCGGCCAGCTTGACCAGCCTCAACCACCATAATTTTGATTGGCTCCCCTCACCACTGTGCGGGTAGTAACTGTCTCCATTTGGCAGTTATGTCCGTTTGCCCCCTGTACCTGCCAGTTGTGTGCTCCGATTGGCTGAATCCCACCATGTGACC